>JAPMNP010625494.1:0-14117 GCA_029874935.1 Atherina boyeri
ACACGACTCACAGTCCAACTCCACCCTCTTGTCCAAATACAGATATGGTCCCTAAATGCTCTACGACAGACCAAGATGGCGACAGCAAATGGAGATTTTGAGTTTTTAAAGTATTATTCTTTAGAAAGTTATTTGTCTATGGTAAAGATTAGTTTTTCTCTGTTTCCCACTATAGTTAATGATGTTGAAAATAATTGTTAAATATTATTTATTGTAAGAGTAACATGTTTATTTCAACAGGGGGCGCCCTGCCATAATAAAAATCAATACAAATTGTATGAAGGTGGATGTTTGGATCTAAATGATTCAATGGGTCATTTCTGTTTTATGATGGCCACAGTTAAAGACATTTTCCCTCTGTTTGATGTCTGTTCATATAGAAAACAAATCACATCTGGATATGTCATTCCCATTTTCGCATGTGATTTACCTCCCACTTATCCCCAAATTCCTCTAAAATACAATGAATATTTTGAGCACTTTTTAGTTTAGAACTCATCATTATCACCACTAAAATTGTTTCACAACACTTGTCTTCCTACTCCATTCAATACAGCAGATATTAGAATTAAAAAAAGTTGTTCACATTGTATCTTTCAGCTTCTTATCTCACCTGTGCAAACATAACAGCATCTCTTAGTTTCGTCAAAGCGACTGATATGTATGTGTTTGCCTGAGATTCTCTCTTCCCCCACAGGAATTTGAGCGTGTGTGGCGGTCAGGAGGTGTGTGAGGACATGGTGAAGCACGACATCATGACTCCTCTGACAGCACTGCTTAGGGAGGTGAGACTATGTCGCTGCTTTCAGCTCACTCCATCACTTCAGTTCCTCCTCATCAGCAGCTGTTACAGCTGGCTACAATATCTGCATCAATTAAATGTCATTCCACAGCAGAGGCAGTAGTGTCTTGTAAAAAAGGAGCTGGAGGCAGAGTCGAACAAATAGACCCGCCATTTAAATTTCAGCTCACTGCTGACCTTCTTTTTATAACGCGGTCTTGAGCTGTAACAAGTACTTGAAATAAATGCTCGCAGAAACATTAGAATATTGCAGAGTTAAAAGCTTTCACCTGTTGTATTGTTATCTGGAGCACAGTATTGTTTTCTTTCCAGTGCTGCGCTGGATTTGACAGTGCTGTTGTGGCAATGAAAGACCAGAATAATGCAGTAGAGGATGTGGCCACCGAGGCTGTGAACCTACTCTGGAATCTATGGTAAGCCAAGAGGACACACTTACTGTTTCCAGTATGTTTGTTAGCTAGCAACTCATGACGCTAGGCAGAATCTAATGGTTTTAGGTGAAGGCGCAAGAGCTGCAGCTTTTGAAGAAATCTAGTAGATCCTTATACATTTGCTAGTTTGCCTCTTGAATTAAGGTTTTTTACATTTGTTTTTGACTGTATGAATTACTCATATTTATGTTGTCCTGCCAGTGAGAGCAGCAGCCAGGCGCTGTCTGTGTTCACCAAATCAGTTCTCTTGGATGTGGTTGTCCAATGTCTGGAGAGACATCCCCACAATACCGAACTGGCCATATCTGCAGGTAGGTAAAATACACTTGCTCTTATTATTTTTGCAATTTATTCTTTTCTTAAAACTTCACAGTTTGATGTTTTACTGTACTGAAATTAAAACATAAAACCATGAAATCATGGAATGAATCCTATAATCTATTTTCACCAATCAAAGTAGACACTGTTTGTTGCAATAACACAGATTAAAGTAGTAATATTCAAACCATGTTTAGAAAGCTCCTCTCAACACTGTTATAGAATTTTTCCGAAACATGTTGCACTTGTTTGATCCTCTTCTGTCATGCTTGTCAGTTCATCCCGAAACAGCTCCGTGGGGTTTATGTCTGAGGAGTGTGCAGGATATTCCATGGTTTATAACCAGCTGTGTATTTTCGTCTAAGGAAGATCTGACATATCTAATGTTTGTTAGATATCTGCATATAGATGTGCAGATTCTGGGAGGATTTGGGTTGTCAGCTTTCTAGAGCTATGTTTTGGATAATTCTCTTGATTGATTTTTGTATAAGTAGTTATAAAACTTGAGAATATATGACACTGAAATAATTGTGGTGACCTTGCCAGACAAAGGTGCATGTCACTTTATATCCAGCGAATATTCCCAGACCATCCCACTTCCACTGCCATGTTTTAGCCCACCGTCATCATTTACATTCCTGCAAACTGTTTTCTTTTCCCCCCTCAGTTTTGATGTCCTTATGCATCGACATTTTGCTTAATTTTTCATTTAAGTAAGAATAAACTATATTGCACACCATATTTACAGGATGTTTGGATGTCTTCCCTGGTTCATCTTTAACAGACATTATTATATTGATTTGTATTTTAGTTTTGTTTTGTATGCAAGTAAACAAGTTCTTAGTTGCACTTTTATAACACCCCACATTCCTATATAGTCTACACTGTACCTCTTAATCTAAAGATATGAACGCACCAATTTGACTGGTTGAGACTGTAATCGTAGTTGATAAACTTGACTTGTGTTTTTAACCTTTGCTTTGTCCTGTGTAGCTCTTTTCCACTTCTAGCCATCAACTGGACATGAATTACTTAAATTTGAATAAAACCAAATGATAAGGGGTGTGCCTTTCATTGCAATTCCCAGTTTGCTGCCCAGATATCGGGACATGCATCTGCAGGGAGGACTGACATTTGGATCCTGACAAATTGCAAATTGTTCTTGTGCATTACCATTAACTTCACAGCAGGGTCGTCCTGGTAGTTTTGTATCCCAGTCATGCACCTGTGAGCAATGAAAGACAAACTGATTCAAACAAACTCATTGCCTTTCTTGCTGACTGTTGGATGGGTAGATCAATATCGCTGGAGTCTGTACTATCACCTATGAAATGAGGCCTAGAAATAAGAGTAGATCAGCTTGAAAATTAGCAGAAAATACCAGGGGGATTATTCAGTGCTTAAAGTTTCCTTTTTCAGACTTCGCTTTTACCTTTGCAATTCCTTAACTGTATTATCAGAGGATTTTAAATGGCCAGAAAATTGCAAATAAATAGGTGACATTTAGTACTAGACATACATTTGCATTTAATTTTAATTCAGAACCTCACTGGATGCTGATAGATTTTGTTTTTTAATAAATGGACAGAGCTGAATTTGTTACCTTTGCGGCTTCCAGTTTTTATACAAGGCTCAGAAAACTGGCTGCTGGTTTAAAACTTAATAGTTTGGGTAGAGATTAAGGTGAGAGAGGTGCCTCTTTTCATTTGACTCACCAAAGCAAAGCATACAGCCATATTGCCCACAGGACTAAACAATGTAAGGCTCACTCAGGCAACAAATGACTTCATAAAACCAGAATGTTAGCAAGTGAAGGCAGGGAAATGGGGCTAAAAGATTAAATGTATTTCTGTCATGTGTTAAATGTAAATATTGCTCTCAGTGGAGTTCAATTAGGCCTAATACTAGCTAATCCAATCACCTAAGCTAATCACCAACACTACAGCACTTTGTTACTTTTATTTCAGATACTCATGTTCACCAAATGAGACATAGCGAAATCAATATTGTCCTACCGTTCTCAAGAACTTCAGGCCATAAAACTGACCTCAGCTTTAGGGGTCCCCAACTATGGAGTAATTTAAGTCTGTCCCTAAGATCCATGTCTTCTCAGCTTGTCTTTAAAAAACAGTTGAAAGACCTTTTTTGATTTAAGAATGATAGCTTTTTGTTATAGTTCCCTGCAGTATTCCACAGTATAGTTTTACTGTAACTCATTTGCTGTTCTATAGTCTTGTTCCTTTTCTATTTTTCTACTTTCCAACATCTGTAACTTTAAGTTACTTCTATTAGCATGATCATGCTCCTAAAATATTATGTTTTTTCCCTCTTATTGTTATTCAACTTATTTGTCTGCATGCCCATTTTTTGTTTATTAATGCAAGTGGAGTGGAACTCTGTATAAACCCTGCTGGGTTTCGTTCCCCTCCTTGTGCTGTATCTATGTGATATAGGTGCAGAACAAATAAACTAAACTAAAACTAATCTGGAGTCATATTTGTAAATCAGACTCTCCTCTGTGTGTTCTCCAGCCCACTGCTTGCACACTGTGACTGAGGATAACCCAGAGCTACTATGTAGCATGAATGCTGCTGTGCTTGGCACCCTGGAGAATGCGCTGCTGTCATCTCAGCCAGGCATGGCACACACTCTCCTCAGGACATTAGCTGCAGGTACAACTTGTCCTTTTAAATCTCTCTTTTTTATTTTTGTTACGTCCTTAATGGTGTAATGTACTGCAAAGAAAAATCCTCCATGAACAATAGTTGCAGTTGGATAAAGAAAACAAACACTGACTGATACATTATGCGTCTAGTGTTTTTAACACCCCCCTGTGAGCTCCTTACTGCTTGGTTTGCCTCTCAGGTACTCTGTGGAACACGAAGGGTAGTCTACCTGCCGCCCGGCAGGCTCAGACTCTCAATGCTGTGGTGGCCACTTTGTCACAGTGCCTGGATTTGGATGCAGGTGTATTAATCCCTGAACTCCGCCGAGCCGAAGAGGCTCATTATAGAAGTGAACCGTCCGCTACGAACGTAGAGGACCAGGCAGCAGCAGAGATTGCTGAGGAGGAGATGGATGAAGAGGAAGTGCCTAAAATGAGGAAGAATGGAAAATCTGCCAAGGTTGATAACGACTTTTCCGACCTCCTTCCTGTAAGTGATCAAAGCATGGTGCTCTAATTGGAAAAAGTGACTTGATATCATTATCAGCTTTAAGTTTTATTCTTTAACCTCAACACTTTTGAGCCATTGAAACAATCCACAGACAAGATTTAATGAGCTAAAACACAACGATCATGAATGAGGTCATAAATGGGTGTTTTTTCAGGGGAGATTCGATTCTGAGTTGTGATGTTTACAGAAACCTTTGTTTGTGGCAAGGAAGCGATCCACTTTTGTATGTTGAAAGCGACCATTGATGCTAGGTGAAAAGGCAGTGTATGAGTCATTCTGAAGCACAAAGCCAGACTGACAGCGCAGACAAACTGTCGGCGTCGGGGCCGCGGATTAGGAACACACTCAGCACGGTTCATCTGGGGACCAGCAACTGGCGTCTACCACACTGACAGACCCCAGACTCAACCCCGGCGAGACGGAGATGTCCCTCTCAGCTCAGTGATAGCCAGAGCCCTAAAACTGTAAGCGACATCCTTGGTGATGTCCCAGAATTCCCCATCTAAAGAATATTGTGGTTTATACGCAAGGGTTATCTTTATCTACAGCTTTTTCTTTTTTTCTTTTTTCTAACATGGAACCACTAAACCATAGGTGTAAATGGTATAACTAGATAGACATGACTCACTCCCAATTTTCCCCTCAAAGGGACACTTTTGAAGCAGGTTGTCATTCACATCAAGGTTTCAAAATCTGCAGCTTCACATATTCAAGTACATCAGCAGGAGTAAATTTCCTCTTTGTGGCGAGCAGCTGAACCCAGACTGTGTGATAACAGCGCTAGCAGTCATTGTTTTCGTAGGATGTTGACTCACATGGCTGTTTGTTTATGTCCAGAGGGGCAAGGAGGAGCTGAGGGAGGCAACGGCCTTGCTGACAGCCCAGCAAACGTCCTTAGAGATCATTGTCAACATGTGCTGCTCTGACGGTGAGTGTTAAGGGCATGGACAGCAGTCCTGACCCAAGGCGCTTTTCATCAAAATTTATTTCCTGTGACACAGCCACCAAGTATGAGAGGCTGTTGGAGAAAAGAGACGCACGAGGCGAGTTCGTTTGATGCTTTGCGTTGTTTGTATTGTTACAATTCTGTTAAGACCCTTCCGATGATGAATGGGAGGAGGAATCAAGCAGTGATGAAAGCGACATGGGTCCTGATGGCCTTTGTGATGGAGTGTCCAATCTGATGTCTCCACTGTGCTTGTCAGCTGAAGTTCAAGGGGCTTTGATCAACCACAACATACCAGAAAAGGCAAATAGTCTGCTTCCTCATTTACACCTCACTTTTGTTTCTTGATTATAATGGTGCGTTCCAGTGGTCCTGGGAACTCGTTTTTCCGAGACAACTTAGCCAGAAATGACGAAATGTAGTAGTTTTCTCCGAGCTGCGAACTTGTAAGTTACAAAGGACCCCGAGTTCGGAGCTCGGAAAATACGACTTCAAAACGTAATTTCCAGGTCGGAAAAACAGAGTTCTGAGGTCTACTGGAACGCACCATAAGGAGGGAGTTCCTCCCACTGTCGGAGAGATTACCCACGCCAATTAAGTAGTTAAACTGTCATCTTTGTGAACACTTAAAATATATTGATGACGCAGTAAACCTTACCTAACATCTCCCCCAGGCTGAGCAGATTGAATTTCTTACCTGTGTTTAGTAACAGAGCTTTCTTCTCTTTTACAAGACTGCATATATACAATGCTGTTTGATTTAAAAGATGGATTTCTTTTTATTCAAGGTTTTGAAAAAGACGGGGTTCCCCAGACAGGAAGCCATAGATGTGTGTCTTCAAAATTCTTCTTGGAGAGGCATGACAAAGAGGTAATTCTCTGCACCTCTCATTGTCTTTTGAAGCTCTCTGTCTGACCAAAGATTGTTTCACATCTTTACTCTTTCAGGCTCATACACTAATAAAAAGTCTTGTCGTCCTTTAGGATGCAGCGGGTTCAGTCCCGTGCATTAACCTGCCTCCATAGCATCCTTTCCACCATGGATGCAGAATCTCTGGGTGGCGCAGCAGCCCTGCAAGAAGCAGCGCAGCACCTGTCGTCCCTAGTCTTCGGTGCTGCAGGTTTCATATTTTGTTTGATTCCTTTAATTTAGCTAATCTGATCCTAAATTGTTTTCCTGATTTGTGAATAAAAAATCTTTTCTTCATTTTGTTCCAGAGATACCTAAAGATGAAGAATTCCTAGAGGCTGTCATTAGTGCCATGAGGTCTCTTCTGCAGATGATTGCCTCCAAAAACATCCCCCAGGTTCAGAATATATTGCAACTAAGCAGCATCACATGTTATGATAGAAAAGATCAGTCAGTTCAGCCTGAGAGCTTTCCACTTGTTTGAATCAACCTTAAAAATACAGTCAGGTAGTCAAAATATTGTCAAATTAGGGAAATGCAGCCACAGATAAACAACAGGACGCATTACATCGGGCTATTATATTTTCAACAGAAACAAATTCTAAATGCATAAGCAGTGTGAGAAAAAAGTTTGAGTCAAGAGCTTGTAGAACCACCTTAAGCACTAGTAAATTCAGTGCTCATATTCATTGACATTTTCAGTCTCACACTGCTATGGAGGAATTCTAGCTCACTGTGCTTAACAAGCTTCAGCTGTCAGACAGATGATATTAACAGTTAATTCTTGAATACTTTCGTATACAAAGAAGTTAATGATCCACTCAATGACTGGAAAAACATGCCCAAATCATCAGCATGAAATATTTGTGCTGATGTGTTTGTTACATTTAGTGAAAAATCAATCAATGTTCATTCCGACCAAACATTTGTGTTTTGGTCTTATCTAGACAAAGGAAATTTCTCCAATAGTTTTGTGGTTTGTTCAGATGTAACTCTGCAAACATGAGCTGTCCGGTTATGTTCTTTTTCAGAGAAAAAGGCCATCATATGTCAACCCTTCAAAATTAGCCATACTTGTTCAGTCCTTTTTGTTTAGTTTTCTTTTATTATGAACTTAAGCATTGCCACACTTGCTGCTGATCAGTTAATCAATTGCATTAGATTAGCAGCACCTCGCTGCTACTTACCCTCTCAATTCCCCTGGACGTAGTAAGAATAGACTTTGATTTTCCACACATTTGCTGAGTTTTGGCATTTTTTTTTATGAAATAGCTGAAGACACTATATCCTATAATTTGACAAGCTAAAACTCCAAAACTCTCAAACTTCCCTTCTGCTATCACAGTGAACACTGAATAAGACTAAACAGTTTTCACAGGCTGTATTTGTTAGTTTATGTCTAAGTTGTTGTTTTTTTTTTCTTTGGTAGTGTATGACCCCCCAGCAACTGATGAGCCTGAGCGAAGCAACCACCTGCTGTGAGATTGTCAGCGTTAGGGTCAATGCTGTCGCCATTCTGGGCATCACTGGCAGCACATTAGCCAAACAGAAGGGCACGGCACAGACTCTTCAGGTATCATTTTACTCACTATTTTTCTTTAAGAAAGTTTCTGGCATTCTTTCTTTGAGAACTCCTTCTCCTGCAGATGATTGGAAACGCCTTACTTCAAGTTGCCACAAGTGACGCCAACCTTGTTGTAAACGGAGAAGCCCTTGATGCTTTGTTTGATGTTTTTGCGGATGGGGAGGAGGCAGAGACAGCTGCTAAAAACATTAATCTCTTACCTGCACTTAAGGCACTTCAGCCAGTTTTCAAGGCCAAGGTAGGACCACTGCTTATCGTTATTGGTCTGCCTTTTACCAACTTTCTTTTTCTCATTGTATTTTTCAAGTGTGTTTGTGTCTTTATCATCAATCCAACACATTTTAGTTTTTTTCTTTAGTTTTTTTTTTAATCTCTTGTGAATAACGGTAGCTTTTCTTTTTTATTAAAAGATTCGTAAAGAAGGAAGAGGTAAATACAGCCCTCAGCAGCTGTGTGTACTGGACAACATCAAAATCAACCTGAGAAGATTTATTGGTTATCTGGAGAAAGTGGTGAAAAAATGAGGACTGTAATTTTCATATTTTGAGTTTGAGTGTATTTGGAAAGATACACCAACAATATGAGACAGTATGGTTGTGAAACCATCAATTATTTATGTCAATATTCTTTAAAATAATGGTTTTCTTCTCTTGAGTGGTGCAAAGATGTATTTGTTATAAAAGACTGGATCCTAATGATTAGTTAATGCTTGTTTCCATTGTTGTCCCTTGTTGGTACTGTAATGACACCTCACCCCAAATAATTTTTCAGAGATCAAGTGTGTGTGGAGCTGACCCCAGCTCTTCACATTTGTACCTTTTTTCAATTTGTCCCATGTTTCAATGGGCTTAACATTGATCTTCGCTGTTATGGTGAAAGTGGGCTGAACCTTTGCTGAGCAGTTATAAAGACCAAGGATGCTTATTAAGGAAAAAGTTGGTTGCTGTATCTACTGAAATATACTGCAACTTTATCGATGTACATCTCAATGATCCGTTTTCTAAGAAAGAAATTGAGTTACCTTAAAGAAAGCAAATGTATGGACTATTTTGTGTCAAATAAAAAACATTTCTCCACCTCAAATTTATAAAATTATTTCTGCAGAGGAATGAGTCGCATGTACAATTTTCAACCTAAATTATTTATAAAATGTTGGATCTATGTCTTCTTTTAAGGCAAAGTGAGACAGTAAATGAAACTTTATTTTCCATGAACCGGTTAGTTAAGATTTTGCTGATGTAACATTTCTTTTTGACTGCAGGGAAAAGAAAAGAAAAGAAAAGGTATACATTTAGGTGTTTATTTTACTAAAATACCACATCTGCACATTTGGCCAAAATTTCAGTACAGTTGTACTGTTGATACAAAAAAGTAAGAAGTTTCATGGAAAAATGTATTAGTTAAAAAAATACTGTCTTAATGTCTTATTTAATATCCAAAATATGAATGAATTAAGTTTATTTTAAGGTAAGGGATGGCTGTTACTTGCATTGTGTAATATCTCTTTTAATATATTTTATTTGAGGCGCCTTTCATGAAACCCAAGGTCACTTTCAAAACATGGTAACACAAAAAAGGTTAAATAAAATAGTATATGTGCAATACAAAAAAAAATAAGAGTAACTACACAATAAATAAAACTAAGATAAAGTAGTATAAGTGCAATACAAAATTAAAGAAAAAAAAATAAAACTGTTAAAAAGCAGTCATTTACAGGGCGGTGTGTTGCTCAGTGGGTTAGGCGCCAAGAGCAATCAAACAGGTGTAATAAAAACGTTTAAAGGTTCTAGGGAAGTTCTAGTCCTTTTTGTTCTTGACTAATTGTTCTTGTTCCCTATAGGCAAAATGATACATCTGATCTTTTCGAACTCCTAAATTGGTTTACAACCATCAACACAAGTTGATGGTTGTAAACCAGAGCCACCATCTATAAAACTGTCTTTAATTTGATTAAATAATCCCATAGATTATTTAATATTCTCATATTTATATTTGACAAAGGAATATTGAATATGCGTGAAAAACCCCTGCCTCTCATTTCCTCAACTGAAATGGTTTGGTTGTAAATTAGTGAATTGAAGACAGCTTTCCTGTGAGTACTGTGACAAAGTAAAAATAGATTTTATATTTTTAAAACCATTCTCGATCTGTTGTCATCCAGAGTTGCTGTTATGATTGAAAATGTGAAATCTGGTGTTACTCTCTCCTGCTCTGCTGATAATGTAAATGAGATTCAGATTGTTCAAAAGGAAATCCCAAATGAAGCTGCTTATTACTGATTTGAGAAGAAAAATATGGATGCAATAATAGGGTTTGAAGGAATGCCTTTAGCTAAATAAATCCTGGTTTCTCATTAAATCAAAATGTGACTTCTTGATATAAACAGTTTTTTAACTGGTTTAGGCTACTACAAGTTCACATTTCCAAGCACTATTATAAAAGTGATTGAACTGTCATAGACAATATGGTGATGTATATTACTGTTACATACGAACTCTTTAGAACAAGACTGCATTGACTTTAAACAATAAAGGAAGTTAAAAACATAAAATCAGTTAGAAAACATCTACTTCTTCAAATAGGACAGGACAATGTAGATATAACCTTTCAGATATGTTATATCATTGCTGGATTTATCACTACATGTAAAAAATGCTCCTTTTTCTTACTATTTACATGGTGTGTAAATTAAATTTGAAATGTGCTCTAAATGCTAAAGGAAACATTTATATACATATTTTAGTCAATACATTTGTATAAATGCGTTTGTGTAGCGTAAAAATAATAAAGATTTATTAGGAAACTAGTAATTACAACATTTTTTTTTTCATTTTACTCTAATAAGGGAATCCTAAATCAGACGTCATTATGTAACAAAAAAAGCGATTGTGTGTTGCGTAACAACGGTGGCCCCGCCCCTTTTCACACTCTGCGCATCCGCAGTAGCAGTGTAGACTCCGCCATTGAGGGACCCACGATTAGGAGGAAAGGGTCAGAGGCACTTCGACAAGCAACCCTTGCACGTTTCTACAGTCTTCAACCGCAAGTTTGGCTTCAGCTACTATTTTTATTTCTTGACTCGCCCACCTGTCCAATTTTCTGAGGATGAATTTTGTTGACAATTGTCAGTACCGTCCTTCCTAAAGAGCGTGTTTTTTTTTTAACCAGATTCAGAAGTAACGGGCGGTGGAGAACCTGAGCTAGCAGCAGCTATAACAAGGCTATTGCAGGCTAGCTAACGTTAGCTAGCGACCTGGCTAGCTGCACACGAGCTGAGCATTGCTCGGTGGTGGGGTGGGGGGGCGGATTGCCGACATTGTCGTTTCATGGATCCGAGAATCGCCTGGTTTCAACCAGAACAACGTGGACCCGCTAACAACCTGTGGATGCAGATCTGGGAGACGACACAAGGGCTTGGATATTTGCATGTAAATAACAGTTATACCACAGGATCTCACAGCACGTCGAGCCTGAAAGCGATTGTCAACGGGGCGTCGGGAGCCGTCCTCACTAGCAAAAACGGGGCACTTGACTCAAACATCGGTTTTGGAGAAGTCAAGACTCAGGGGATGTCTGCCTCAACGGGGGACGGAGAAATAACAGAGCAGCGGGACTTTATACCACTGGACTCAAATAGCAACCACAACAACCGAGCCGCTGGCAGGGGCGGTGTCGGCGGAGGGGGGCAGCAACAGGGCAGCGGGGTTGCTGTGCTGTGGAGGGGACTCACGGACGGACACCCTAACAAAAGAAAAAGGGACAATAAAGCTAGCACTTTCGGATTCAATTCCAGCCTCTTGAACAGTGGTGGAGGCTCCAACACGGGAGGATATGAAGGTTACACTGGCACGCCTTGGAAAGTCAGGAACTACTCTGAAGGAGTTGTTGGGTAAGACAGAGTTATTAAAGTCGGCAAATTTATGGTGTTATTTTTAAAGACCTGCTTATTGGAGAGGTGATGCGGGGGCTTTGACCGTGTGCAGCAAAAGTAAGTCAGTTTTATTGTACCTGGTACACAGCGGAAACCTCTCATGTGAGACTGAACGTTGGAAGGCAACGAGGGTGAACTAGCAATGATCTTAGTGTTATTCTATACATTTAAGCACGTGCACGTTGGGCCGACAAACAAGGAGACTGCTGCGGTTGTCACCTCACCCACGTAACCCCTGTTTGATAACTTGTTGCACCAAAAAGCTAGCAAAACGATTTTGTGATTTAGTAAAGACTTTAAATCTAGACTCGACATTTTCTTTTCTATAGTTGCTTTTTAAGTACAAGGTATTTGAATAAACCACTAGCTACAGTTATAACTGAGGGCTTGCCTTAGTCAAGTTGAGCACTTAACTCATCAAAGAAAATCGGTGGATTTTAAGAAACTGTGCATGGCAGAATAAATTTATTTATTTCTCAGTGATTCTGGGTAGCTTTTCACTAAAGTAAAAGAAAACAACAGTTGAAATAGGCCTAACAATAGCCTGAATGAAAATAAGATTTGTCTGGTAAATTTCTCTCATCACCAAGAGATGCATTATGCTATCTCTAAATATGCAGTTTTCTGTTCTTTTTATACTCCCAGCAGGCTAACTTTATATTTAGTGTTAACAAAACAAATATTAAGTAACTTAAAGCAGTGCAGTCCACATAGACAAGGAAAGTTTATTTGTATAGTACATTTCATGTACAAGAGGATTCAAAGTGGTTTATTTGAATCATTAAAAGCATTGCAGCAGGATGCAGAAGAAGCTTTAAATAGTACATTAAAACTAACTTAAAAGAAGTTAAATAAAGACAGAAAAAGCTAAAAAAAAAAATAGAATAAGATCAAATACAAGAAATAAAAGTTCCGAAGCAAGATATTAACTATTGTATTGATAAAAAGCAGCAAATAGAAACGTTTTTAACCTTGATTTAAAACAGCTGAGGGTTTCAGCAGACCTCTAGGTTTCTGGGAGTTTGTTCCACATGTGAGGCACATATAACCTGAATGCTACCTCTCCATTGGATTGCAGTATTTCACAGGAAGTCTGTCTAATAATTCATGTATTTGTTTTAGTGTGTATGCATGTAGCGGGTGTTAATACATGTTTACACTTGGTTCAAGTTACACAGGTGAAGAAAAAAAATCATGACACTGCACTGAATGTGAACAAATACAGTGAAGCACATAACAAGTTGGCCGACTTTGAGCCTTAGGGGTCAATTGCGTGCCTCTTGCACTGACTGGACTTTGCAAACTTATGTGCATTCAAAGAAATGATGCATTTAGCAATAGTATTTGCTTCTTATATTTAATGCTGTCAAGAGATAAAAAAAATGGAGAGATCAATTATTTATTCTTTTATTAATATTTATTCATTTATTGTTTTATAACAGACTTCAGCAGATGCAGTTTTAGCCATTTATTCTGCTGTATGACTAGTCCAAAGTGCAACCTTAGGTTTCGACCATAAGTGGGGGATATTGCTGTTATTTTTTCAATCTCCAAATAATTAGAAAATAAAAATAAAATAAAGCATCGTGTTCATATAAAGTTCTGTGAGTAAACAAATAAAAAAACAGAACACTGTTCTGACAATATTTTACCGTCATGAGGAGAGGGAATATTGTAGAAAAACATTGTCCACATTAATAAATAGTCTGGCTTTCGTCAGACTAAGTTCAAGATTGAAAAAAAACGCCGTTAGATCAGGCTGGCGAAAGCCAGATTAATTAATCAGGGCAAGGAATGCAGAACTGTTGCAGTAAAATACAAAATAATAAATAATACTCTTCATTGTGCAAGTTGTGCAACTTAAAAAAAACATGTTCTTCTTTATCTACTAAATGATATTGAAACAAACAGAATGGTGATAGCGTTTGTAATGTCATTCCACCGTTTGCTTTTCTTGTGGCAGACGTGGTGAAGCTAACAGCTTGTTTCCTCCTGCGGCTATAACTTTAGCCGACAAC
>JAPMNP010625508.1:0-13201 GCA_029874935.1 Atherina boyeri
TCTTCGTAAAATCTTCGTAAGTAGGACTTAAGAAAAAAATGGTTCTTAAGAACGGTTGGTGAATGAGGCCCAATGTCTGCCTGAAGTCTGGAACCCATGGACATCACTAAACACATGGTTTCTTCCTTTATGATCCTCCTGGGTTGCTTTTGCAGTATGTTTTGGTCATATCTTATCTGTGCTGTGATGTGACATGGAATGAACTATGCTGAATCTGAGCAGAAAGAAAAATAGCCGACCTATAACTTCATATTTCTGTCTGCTGTCACATCATCAATAAACACCAGTAAGCCAGAGCTGTTGGATGCCATGCTATCTGCCTGCCTCCATGTTTTACATAAGATGTGGTGTACTTTTCATCATGAGCTGTTCCAAGTCTTCCCCATATTATCTTCTTGTCCTCATTCTGGTTCAGGCTGATCATAGTTCCATCTGTCCAAAGAATGCAGTTCCAGAACTGATCTGGCTTCTTTGGATGGTTTTTGGTAAAGTCTAAACTGGATTTTCTTTTCTTGAATCTGATTAATGGTTTGCACCATGTGGTGTGAACTCTCTGTATTTGCACCTATCAAGTTTAGACACTAATAGACCTACTTTCAGGAGCGTGTTCTTCACTTGGGTGGATGTGAAGCATTTATTTTTAATAATTATGAAAAGGACCCTGCAAACATCCACTTCTGTTCTCTCCCAACATTTCTACTATCTCTCTGGTGGATTTCTTCTTTTTTTCCAGCCAAAGGATGGTCTGTTTCACATTCATTGAGAGCTCCTTTGACTGAATGTTGTGGGTTCACAGCAACAGATCACAAAAGCAAAAACCACACCTGGAATCAACTCCAGACCTCTGTTTAATAGGAGAATAGCCGGTGAAATTTCTTTAAAAGTTATCTGTCCTATAGCAGGATATCAAAAAGTTGTATTTCTTCAATCGTTGTTCCAATTTGGATGTGAATACCCTCAATTTAAAGCTGACAGTCTGTACTTTAAACCCATATTGACTAAAAAACTGTAGCTTGAATATGTTTTGGTAAACACATAGAATATGCACAAGTTTTGCTATTCTATCAGATTCTGGGGATTAGAAGGAAATTGTAGCGACACCACAGAAGTAGAAATCATCTAAAATTTCCTGTGGGGTATGTTATAGGAAGCAAAACATCAGCAAGCTGTGCTGAAATGGAAAAAAAAAAGCTCAACTTTCTATTAAACAAGACAAAAATGTGTGAGTCCTTTTTACCCATTTCTCTCTCGCTATCAGTCAGGGTCATCCCCTTGTACGTTTCATAACTGAGCCCTCATTATATGACCTAGCAGACACACACATTAGGAGAGGTGAATAAAGAAGGATTGAATTACGGTTTGAGTGACTCTATCCAGGGTGAGATCATCAGACAACTGCTGCCTCATGCAGATGGTGGATGGAGCTTTACGCCAGGTGCAGCCTCTGTTAAGCTCCGCAGGTGGCATTCAGCTGATGTAACGACACCCCGGTAGCCATATTGGAGCCTCTTAGATCTGTGGACTGTTCATTTACCAGAGTCACCTGTTGATATATACACCTGAACACAAGCACGGTCCATTTGAGTGCAATGAGGACCGAACAAGAGACTGTGTTTAAACAAATCTGGCTTTTCTTTACCATTTCTTTTCATTTGTTCGCAGCTGTGGCAGAAGTATGGATGACACACAAACCATTTAACATGTTGTTCATTTACTCCTTTTTGTGAAGAATAATTTTGCACAGAAATAATCTTTTATCACATTTTCTCCTCCTAGGTGAGCAGTGTTTTCCCCTCCATGATTTATTATTTTTATAGTACTGTATTTTATCTATAATTTATTAACCACCTTTAACAGTTCTTTTATTGTTACTGAATTATCTAATTGTTAATAAGAAGTCTAACCTAAGGCTTAGATGTACTCTACCATTGTCTAAACCCAAATATTTATGAAATGCGCTGCCAGTGAGAGTAAGTTAGCTAACCCCCCCGATATCAAAGAGGCCTCTTGTTCTCTACAGTGTGCTGTATGTGAACTGCCTGCCACGAGCCAGCCATGTCTGACCTGTATTTGCATTTCTTGTTGGTAAAAAACTGCGGGTTGAAACAACCATCCCCCATTTTTCCCACACAGCACAGAAAATATCAAGTTTAAAGACTGCTTGGACCAACCAGCCCTAACCTGACTGAGCTGGTTACAGCAGCATCCTCTGAATGCTTTTGAAGCTATCTAGAAGCTTCCTGCATCTTTCTTGGTAGTTTCTGCCACGCCTTCCCGTTTAAAGGCCGGTGTCGGTATCCCCGTCAGAATTGTATCCCCTGACGTGGGAGCGCAGAATATATATCCCCCTACATGACCAAACTTCCTCATATTTACTGCAGTATTTGTATTTTAGTCGATCATGACTGTCAACCGGGAGGCTAGGGCTCAAACCCCGCCCGGGCCCTCCTATCACCCTGCCACATTTACAAGGCTCGTTTATGCAACTGCAGATTTCTGCTGTCACCAAAGCTTTTTATAGGAATTCAGGTCAAGAGTCATTGCTGGTCAATTTAAAAGAAAACATCTTCTCTCCTAAAAACTTTTTTCTGTTTGTTTGTTTTTTTTCTACTGGACGCATGCTTAAAATTACTGTCCTGCTGAAAGACCCAACAAGTTGATCTCAAACCTTGTTATCTTGTTAACAGTTCTCTCTAAAGTGACTCGGTCATTTTCTGATTTTATCTCTTTCAATACACTTATTGCTTCCATAGCTAGAGACAACAAAGCCGCTCCGCAGCATGATTAACCTCCACCGTGTTTTACTGCAGGGAGGGTTTTGGGCTTCAGCTTTTCATCGATTGACAAACTCATATAATGCATTCTCAAAGAGATCTTCTTTTCTTTCCTCTGTCTATAGAATATTGAAAAACATTATGTAAACATTGTGTTTCTTTCAGTTGTGTTGTCTTCACCCATGAAGCTCTACTTGGTTCAGTCTGCAGCATGCAGTGCAAACTCAGACTTGTTAGATCGATTCAGCCAAAAACACCAACCATGTTTCTGGAGAGCAAGAATCTGGTGATTTTGTCTAATTAAATCGTCAGCCTCATAGCATACTTTCCCAAGTCATGTACTTTAAAACAGAACTCAGGAAATTATGCCGTGATGCTAATATAATGTAAGTTTGCAATGCTGTGAGGACTACATGTTAACTTCCACTGCCATCCTCAGTGTCGAAGTGAAGACACACAAAGAAAACCAAACTGCATGGCCAGTGTAATGTCATGTTGATGACTTAAGTTCTTTGAAATAGAGTTTAACGACCACACATTAACATATTCAGTGAGACGTTGTCTTCTTTTGTTATGCTCTCCCTCTTTCTTTCAGACATGCTGACCTCCTCCTGAGCTTCTGTTGTTTTTCTTTTTGATTTGAGTTTTTTTGCGGGGTAAAATCTCCTGCCATAAAATTCACAATCTTCATTAATCGTATAAGGACAGGGGACACACTTCACTGATGAAACACAAGTACAACACGGATACAAAACAAATCTGAAAACAGATACAAAAACGCTTTTTTAAATGAAAAGTGGATAACATGAATTAATCCAAAGAAGTTTTCTTGTAAATATATGCTGCAATTTTTCTTTTTACAAGATTATCTTCAGAATCTGTCCATCTTCATAAAATTAGAAGACACAGTAAGAAAGAAAGAAAGAAAGAAAGAAAGAAAGAAAGAAAGAAAGAAAGAAAGAAAGAAAGAAAGAAAGAAAGAAAGAAAGGAGACAAAGCTGTGTAACTGCCCTGCTGACCAATAGCGTGTCTCTTCCCTGATGACCTCAGAGCCCCTCCCCTGTGTGCGTGTGTGCTCAGTGATGCAGATGATCCACAGATCTGTGTTTGGTGTGTTCTTCCCCTCCCCCGCCATACCTTCATTTTCCTCACTCACACAGTCCTTGATGGAGCGGGGGAGAGGGCACAGGAAGGGAGGGTGTAGGGGGTGTAGGTCATTAGTCAGTGGGATGAAAAGGAGAGCAAAGGAGCTGTGCACATACACACACAAACATAGAGCACAGACGACTATGGCCTTATCCATAACTTGCAGTGACGTCAGTGTTTGTGTCGTCATACTGACCACCAACAACGCTGCATTAACACCAAAGCATGACACCTAATATCAGTGGAGGAGAAGTCTGCAGAGCAGCTCTCTACTCCGGGGTCACATTGGGAAGAAAACATGATGGAAAGCTCCTTTTCTTCAAGTAGACTGTGATTTGGGAAACAATACAGCACCATCAATCAAGCAGTGACATTGCAGACTAAAGTGGACAGTCACCACAATGCAAACAGAACAAAAACTGGAAAACCCAAATGAAAGAAAAATAAAAACATTCATGCACAGCGTGGCCCTTCACATGCAGTGTGGACACTATACAAAATAGCTCCATGCATCACGTGGCGTTCACTCAACCTCGCTCCATCTTTGGGCTGGCAGCAGGACGCGTGTTTAAGCGTTGAAGGACAATTAACCCATTCAGACTTCACACAACACACACATTTTTCTTCCTTTCAGACCTAAATGATTTTCTAATCTTCTAGTATTGTTAATGTTTTAAAGCTTAAAAACATAAAGACAAAAAGGCATAAAGACAATCATTCACTCCAGTTGAATGTCTGACCTCTGAAGGGCAGTAATGGTTCTTATGGACAATTGAAATTTTCAAGAAAGTCTTTTTTTCAAACAGTTTTCAGGGTACTATTTTACAGCTGCTACCAAACATTGGCACATTTTTGCATTTTGGCGCCCCCTAACGACAGCTATGTCAGCGTCAGTATTGCTTCCTGTCTCTTCTCTGAGCTTTATCCAGCCAGTAAAAATCAGTCTGATATTGACTCTTGTTTAATTTTTTGCTCCGTCTCTTTTTTTGTCCTTTTCCTCACTCCCTTCAATAATGTCATCTGGGATTTCTTTGCTGAATCAGGCATGGTGTATACTATCACTGTTTATTATAGGGGATAAACATTGTGTCCCCCTGCAGAGGTGAAAGGTTATTTCCCGTTGAACAGTGGAAAATAAAGCAAACATTTGTTGATGGAACACGTTCCCATCCAGTCTTTTATCAGAAATAGCCCATAGCCCTAATGTGACATAGCGTCAAAATTGCTTCCGCAAAGCAGAAGTGCATTCAGCTCGTGTTAGTTGGAGAGAACTTACAAAACTGCAATGGATATTTTTTAATGAACTGCATCTGTGGAGATGAGCTAAGGCATAAGCAGGTGACTTTCCTGCCCAGCAGCATGGAGAAATATCAAGTTGCATTGCCACCAAAGTTAAGAGATTTAGGATTGAATCTGGACTAGAGCAACAGTCAGATTTAAACCAAGTGAATACTCTCATTTATATGTTGGGGATAAGGTGGAGGGCATGATTACTTCAGTGAGAGTGAAGCCTGTAACATACTACACAACAAATGAGAAATTTATTTTTGTTCTCGAGGCATGCCACGAGAAATCTCGCCGCCGAAGTTCTCATAAGGCCTAAATGAGGTAATTTTGCTGTTGTGGCCCAGAGAACAAGAACAAAGTTCTCGCTTCTTGAGATTCGTGGAGTATGTAAGGGCCTTGACTGAGGGGGAGGACAGTAGGTACAACACCATGAAAAAACCCAAACTAGATGAACATTCTGTTGTGCAAAGAAATGTCATATCTGAACATGCTAATTTCAACCAAAGACCACATGAAACTGGTCAAACTGCAGTTTGATCACCACTCTCTACTGATAAGCAGAGTATTGCTGCTATGACACATTACAGAGTGAAATTATGAGACAGACGCGTAGTTGGAATGAGGGACAGGTGACTTTCAGAGCAGCTACAAATGGATCCAGAGATGACCCTAGAAAAGCTAGTAATAATTTTTCATTACAAAATAATTTAAAGTCTGAAAGTCAATCTTACAACATAGATGGCATTAAAGCCCAATCAAGCCATCAAGACATGTGAGAGAAGTGCAGCTTACAAAGGCTCAGGGTAAATAGAAACCAAAGGAAAGGTGATGAAGGATTTCTAGGATCAGTGACAACTTAAGAGACTGATGATACATGGTTTACAATTGTGAAAGCAAATTACCAAGACTATGAATTAAAAATAGACACAGGAACAGATGCAACTGTGCTATGACAGAAGGAGTATCAAGCCTCATAACACAGACCAAAGCTGCTGCCCACACAAGTAAAACGATTAGGTGCAGGTATGTCCCCCTCAGTTAGAGGGAAACTCATGGCAAAACTGAGCACAATAAATGAAAAAAGGTTGTTGAGGCTGAGTATGTAGCAGCAGGATTAACAAAGGGGATGCTCAGCAAGTGTAGTGCCTGGACTGGTAGTCAACACAGGCCTCGTTTACACTAGACACCAAATCTGATTTTTTTTTTTTGCCCTCAAGTGACAAAGATCAGATATTTTATTGCCAGTCTAAACTCTCCAAAGTGCTTCAAATCTAATCTTTTCAAATCAGATTTGTGCCATATCTGAAGGTGGTTCGAATCTGTTTAGAATCTGATCTTTTCAAATGGGACTGCGGTTTAAACAATCTTTGGTCGAGCGCTGGAAATGATATGCCGCCAGTGGAAGTGGATAGTTACGCGGAAGAAGGAGATAGTCGCTAATAAAAAAGTACATGGAAAAGCTACAGATGGTAATGTGCCAGAAACTGATCGGCCACGCAGGAGTGTGCACAGCCTGTTAGAAGCATTTCTCTCCGTTTCTTTCAAAATTTGTAGTTGGTGTTTGTTCTCCCCAGCATCAAACATAACCAGTTAAAGGTAGGGTCTGGGATTCGCTAAATAACTGGCAGATTTTTAAAATACACAACTCAAATGGTTTTACGCTCTTGCCTCCAACACTGCCCCTGACTCCACCCATTTGAGGGGGATGAAGGGGAGGGACAACCGTTTGATTGACAGATTTACTGTCCAATGCTTCTATATGGTCTTGGAAATAATTGACTGGAGTTTTTCAAGCCCTGTCCGTTCCACAGACTTGTGGCGTTTGCAGATGAAGATGTGTCCTGTAATTAGAAATGGTATTTAGATGTCTAGACTGGCTTCTTCACTGTTTTGACTGCATTAGTTTGACATTAAGTTTGCATTCAGAATATACAGTATAGTGCATTTGATATTATTTATGACTTGTTGATTAATTAAATAAACTCATTCCATAATATTATGACTAAATTATCTAATGGAGTAGCTATTTTCTCGTGTAATAGCGACTTCCTTCTCCTCCGGTCAGCTTAATTTGTTTTCATTCGATCCAACTGGGCATGCAAGTCGCATCGAGGCCACATTGGGGCCACTGTGCTTATACTGGAGTCTGATACAGATCACATTTTACTTTACTTGTATTGTTAACAGTCAGCTGGAAAAAAAACAGACTTGGTTCACTCTGGCCTGGAGTGTAAACGTAGTCACAGTGTCGTTGGTCACAACTGACTCAGTGAAACAGCAGTTTCCAAAACTATTCAATGATCTAAGAAGAATCCAGGGGACAACAAAATAAAGATAAAAGATGGCACCAAACCGTTCACCTCGTCAACACCAAGACGTGTACCTCTCCCTCTCCTACCAAAAAGAATTTAAAAAATGAGCACACCTGGAAAAGCTAGGACGGATTCCCAGGGTGAAGCCAACAGACCTGTGTGCAATGGTGGTCCCAGTACCAAAACCTGATGACAAAGAGGTACACATATGTGTGGATCTAACAAAGTTAAACCACTCCGTCAAGAGAGAGACGCATGTCTCCTTCAGTGGAACAGCTGAAGGGTGCCAAAATATTCTCAAAACTGGATGCAAATTCAGGATTTTGGCAAATTCCTTCATGAAAATAATCTGCACTCCTCACCCGACTTTCAGTACTCCATTCAATATACTGCTTCAATCGACTTTGCTTTAGCATCTCTTCTGCGCCAGAACATTTACAAAAGAGAATGTCACAGCTTCTGCAGGGTGTAGATGGAGTGGTGTGCCAGATGGACAATGTGCCTGTCTATGCAGAAACACAAGCCCAGCATGATAAAAGACTGCTAGCGGGTCCTGCAAAGGCTGAAACGAGCAGGTGTAATGCTGAAAGTGGAAAAATGGGAGTTTTCCAAGACCTCTGGGGCAGGTCATTTATGGAACTGGAGTGAAAGCTGACCCAGTGACCAACATGGAGGAGCCTACAGATGTGACTGGGGTCAGAAGATTCCGCAGGATGGTCAATCACCTGGGCAAATACTTACACAAAAACACAGGTACGGGGTGAAGCACAACAAAATGCTTTTGACAGCATAAAACAGGATCTGAGCAAACCACCAGGGTTAACACTCTACAGCCCAGATGCACAGACAATAGTTTCAGCAGGTGCTTCATCATATTGTATCATATTGAGCTGTATTGCTTCAGAGACAAGAGGATGGTGCAGTAAAAACAGTTGCATATGCTTCCAGAGCATTAAATGGCACAGAACAAAGACATGCTAAAAACATTTTTAAAAAAGGGTTTAGCCATCACTTGGGCATGTGAGCAATTTTCAGACTTGTTGATTGGTATTGTGTTTCACAAAAACAGACCATAAACCCCCTTGTACAACTTCTGAGCACAAAGAAGAACAAGCACCACATGTGCAGAGACTGATAAGATTCTTGTAAAGTTACACATGTTTCAGACAAAAACCTTTCAACTGCTGATGTGCTATTCAGAGCTCCAGGAAAGATCACAAGGTGACAAAAACTGGATGCCCACCAAGTGATGTCCTGTCTCCCAGCAACAGAACAAAGACATCAACAGATTAAAATGAAGATGAGGTACGGAAACTGGTGAAACAGTACAGTGTAAGAGGCTGGTCGGATGAAACGTCACATACAGGCCAATGCTATTCATACCATGAAAATGCAGCAGACTTGACTGTGGAAGATGGATTGTTACTGCAAGGCATGCGTCTTTGGATCCCAAGGTCACTCGAAGAAGAGATCTTGGAAAAGTTTCACACAGGTCATAAGGGATTAACAAAATGCAGGGACCAAGAAAAACAATCTATTCGGTGGCCTGGACTGAGCACACAATTGAATTGTGAAATGTGTGCAAAAGAATGAGAGAAGCACAAAGAAATGTTGCTGCTGACAGATTTCCAGCAAGCCATTGGAAATAGTCAGTGCTGATCTGCTCGAGTGGAACAACGCTCAATATTTGAGTGTAGTGGAGTACTTCTCAAAGATTGTCAAGCTTACCACTACTAGCCTACAACAATAACCTTGATAAAACATTTTAAGTCAATATCTACATGCAATAGCATTCCATCTGAAGTCAGGTCTGATTGTGGACCCCAGTTTTCTGCGGATAGTTTCATGGCATATAGAACCACACCGCTTGCAAATGGGCACAGCCCAGCTGAACTGCTCATGGGCAGGAAAATCCAGACTACCTTGTCTTGGCCTCCATCTTGGATTAATGGATGAACATCACACAGCTGAGAGAGAGAACAGCAAGAGAGAGAGAAACAGAGGCATACATTCAACAACCGCCACAGTGCACATCACCTGATCAGACTGAACCAATAGACCGTGTAGGGACATATAGACATCTTTAAATTACTGGAATTATGGATTATGTTAGGTGATGCTGAGGTTGTAAAACCAGGATTTTATTAGAGCAGAAGAAGGGGAATCATGCTCTTTCCATGTACAATGAATCAGCATCTACCAAAAGAAAGAAGTTTTATGTGTGTGTGCTCTTCGAATCAAGTTTGCAAAGAAGTTCTCATAATCACAACAAGGATCCCCTAGACTTTAGTGGACATGTGCACTAGTGAGCATGTGCAAGGCAGAATACCATATATCTCCAGCTCGAGTCCTGAGTCTTTTCACTACTGACTGTGAACATCAAGCATGAAAGTGTCATCGGGCTAGCCATTAAACATATAGAGAAACAACTCAGAGGCCAGCAGTTCAAATGTGTGCTCTCTACATATTAAAACCTCAAAGATCTTCACTCTGTATCACAGTCAGGGATCAGCTCAATCCCAGGCCTCATTTATAAAATGGCAGCATCAGATAAAAATTGAGAGGTTCAGAGGCAATGTGGGGAATACATATGCACACAGTACTTTTACGTTTTTACTTTTAGATTTTTTATCCTTAATGCCGTAATACCACTTTTGAGATTTGGACTATTTTGTACAGATTCATCACATCAAGTCCCAAAACATTAAATGTATGGCATAGGATGTTTTTCTTCCAGGTTGATCATCTAGACTATTGGTCTAAATGGTTGTCATTCATTGTGGTGATATCATTACGTAAGGCCGCTGTACGTGCTTGGATAGTTTTAGCTTTCTGTGCATGCTTACTGTCAGGTGTTTATGTGTAGTGCGCTACGCCTTCATGCATTCTATCTCGCAGTTCTCACCGGGTCCTTTGAAAATAGCTGAGAGTTGCAAGAGAAAATGTGTCTTTGAAAGGTATGAGAAGAAGAGAAAGCCCTCAGAAGAGAGAAACAAGACCAGAGTTGTTTTTAGGAGATTCTTTCCCAAGATGGCATGCGCTGAAAGCACAGGTTGGGCTCCCTGCTGATGCCTCAGACGTTACTACTCGACAGGTAGGCTAAAGTTCGGCATGCTATTTGGAGAAAATGCATTTCAGATTACTGCTAGAAGAAGTTATTTACGTCTATATTGTAACTTTCCGGGGAAGATTTGTTTATATATTTTGTAATTTGCATCCGAGCGGCCGTATTATCTTTGCATCCCAGACCCTCCTCCCCTGTTGCCGACAGCAACCTGTAAACAGAACGTGCACGGGGATAACTGGCATGTAGAGAGGGCAGGGAAAATCCTCCACCTGACAAAAAAGCAATGCATCAGAATAGGAGAAGTACAAGAAGGGTGCAGTAATTTTCCTGTATATTATAAAGGGGTATTTCAGACAGTATGAGGCGTATGTCATCATCATAAACAACAGCAGAGAAACGTGTCATGATCTATGGCAGGGATCATTTATCCAGGTCATCGAGGACTGCCCCCCTGGCCGGCCGGGGTGCCTTAGGGGGCGGGGAGGACCTGATCCTTCCACGCGGTACGTCCAGCGCGGGAAACCCTACCGTCACATGAACTACCCAAGGGAGCATGGGGAGAACATGCAAACTCCACACAGAAAGGCCCTTTCACCAACCCCTCCCAGGGTGTGGGTGCCGACGATGCGGAGGAGCAAACACACCCTCGGCACCCACAGCGTCCCAGGTAGCAATCGAACCCAGGACCTTCTAGCTGTGAAGTGAGCTGCGCTACCAGCTGCGCCACCGTACCCCCCTAGGTTTTAGAAGTTTCCCCGCTTCAACTTTCCTGGCTCAAAATCAGCTCAAATCAGTGTGCAACTTCTAAAACCTGCAGGACACCGGGCCGAAACAGAGGATCCTTGGTCAGTGAGCTTTTGATTTAGTTCTTATTTTTCTATTATAGCCTGTTCTTTAGTGTTTGGTCTCTATTGTCTTTGAGTCGTCTGTCTTGTTTCCTGTTTTATTTTGTAGTTTATGCCTTTGTGTATTCTGTTCAATTTACTTCCAGCTCCATGATCACTAACAATTCGTTCACACCAGGATAGTCCAGGGGTCTTGGTTTGATTAGGAGGGGAATTCGGAAAAATTGTCACGTATTTACAACGTCTGCTTGCTAGGGGTTTCTATTTTTACTTTGGAGGTCAAACCTAATGTAGTTTTTACCAGAATCTGTCCAGTATGAGCAGCAAGAGAAGCAGCTATATCCGACATGTTGCAGTAAGTCACATCATTCATCTCTTCCTCTCTTTGGTCCGCAGGTTGGTCCGTTTGTTTTCAAGGTCAGCACACCGGATTAGAGATCACTTGCTAGCAAACTGAGAGCCCCAGCGTTTAAGCAGACCAGAAGTCTCTTCTTTGGTCCGCGCCAGTGTCCGAATGCACATTGCCCCAAAACAAACCAGACTATCTGTTGTTGTTTCGTATCAGTTCATCGTGTTGTGTTGTTAGTTGTGTTGTGCTACATCTGTCCGCCAGTCAGCCAGCCAGCCAGTCAATCATGAGTTTTGATATTTGTTTCCATTATCCATTTCATTAAAGGTGCAGCATGTAACAAAATCAAAGGTCAAAAAAGCTTGATATATCATTAAAAATCTTTATTTCTACAAAACTTTTTATTCTTCTAGAATAAATCTGTTATATCTAGTTCTGTTGATTCCACATACATGTCAGCAGCCATATTTGTGCTACCATTTTTGCTACAATGTCTCTGAATGGACAAGCAACTGCTTTGCTTGAGAAGAGAAAGGGCCTTGTATGGGATAAGTAAAAACCTAAACGACACATAGAAGAAGACACTAACATTTACCGGTATACAATTATGAAGTAGTCACCTGACATGTAGTGCAGCTCCATATGAGGCCAGTGGATCCACTCATGTATATTTCTGTGGGAATTTTGGCCACTGATGGCCACCATCCATTCACAACTGTGCTTGGCATTTGAAGAGATTTCTTTGCCCATCTTTACCACTAGATGTCAGTCATTCTTACACAGTGTACTTTTAATAATTTTACTTCATACTTCCAGTTCCCTGTGAGTCCTGCATTTGGGTCCTACCTCCTCTTCTCTTGCTTCGATGTACCACAGAAAGTGTGAGGAAAGCAAGTTGGTTTAAAGAGATTCTGAAAATCTAATGTTCTGTAGAAGCTGTTTAACTGAGTAAAATGAAGAACCAGTGTCTTTCTGAATCTTGCAGTGAACAGTGACCAGAACACTCTCAGGCCACATTTACACATAGCCAGGAATTTAGAGAAACGAATATTTCCTCCCCTCCTTTTTCAATAATAACATCGTGCACACAACATCGTTTTCAAAAAACTTGTCATTTACATCAACCTGCATAAATACACCATCGAGCCATGCAAGCCAATCAAAATCCTCAGAATCGACACCAAAGAATAATATTAATATAATAATAATAATAATAGCCTAATAATATTATTAATGATATTCATTCATTGTCATTGCGAATAACACGAGCGACTTCCTCTTCCGGCAGTTGTTGCAAATGGAAACAGGCCAAAAGCATTTGCACAAAAGTAGAAATTAGTAGCACCTTTTTTTTTTTTCTTTTTTTTTTAACTTGTCCTGTCCAGCATCGAAGCAAGCAGAATGGTGATCTGTATGCTATG
>JAPMNP010625520.1:0-17461 GCA_029874935.1 Atherina boyeri
ACACACACACACACACACACACACACACACACACACACACACACACACACACACACACACACACACAAACAAACAACCATGAGTATTCCTCTGTCTTGTTCTCTGCAGTAACAATACTGCTTTTACTCTGCATCACTTTCACTGAATGTTCAGAGCCAATAAAAAATGACATGCACATGTTTTGGCTTGTCTGAGAGTTTAGGGATTTGAGGCAACAGGGGTGAGGTTCAGGTTTTTGGGGCGACATGTTGTTAGGCACTCCACCCAGTGGTGCTAAATGCATCTGGCCCATTGTGCTGACAACATCTGGAGGCCTGTTTTCATCTTCGATATGCACCCATAAGGGAGCTCCCATATGTCAAAACAGACAATGCATGGAAAACAAGCTGAGAAGAGTAAATAGTGTGGCACCAATAAGAAAAAACAAACAGTTATGTTGGATTTGGTGTGAAAGTGGAAAGGTGTAAAATGATATGTTATGCAAGTGTGGAAGAAAAATGGAAAAACAGTAAGAGAGAGTGTGTAAATGAGAATGCCAACTTGTTGTGGTGTTTGTGAGAAGGAGCATAGCGTCAACACAGACTTGATGCAACTTGAGTTTAAAAGCCGCGACTGGCACTTGAGCTAAGAGTGAGCAGAGGAATGAGGAAACTAAACGGGCGGAACGGGGATGCCGATGGACACACACTGCATCTGGGACCGCCACCCAAGGTAAACAATGTTCAGGGAGCCATCTGGTTGAAACTGGAGGGAGGGGAGGGAAAGGAGGGGAAAGAAGAGGGCAGTGTGGGGGAGCAGAGGGTGGAGGGGAGGGTTGCAACGAGCACAAGCATATGGAAAAGCAGATTTTTCCTCTCCCTGCAGCAGTCAGCAAAGGCAAATGTCAGCATGCGCTGCGTCCACGCTTGACTGTGCTGCACTCGGCACCACCACCTGGCCCTCCTTGCTCAGCCACCGAGTATGGGCAGCAGTGACACTGTGGAGCCTTTCCCCAGGGCAGACGAACGCACCGAGGTGCTCAAGCTCGCCCACATGCATGCATGTACACCAACACCTCCTGCACTCCCTGCTCTTTTTCACACAAGGTATACACAGAGAAACAAGGGACTTTGTTTACTTTTACAGAAAGTAGTAGTAGTAGTAGTGGAGTACATGTAAACTTTATAAAAGTTCCTTAAAAATTGACTGTCACACGTGTACCGTTTTGTTTTGATAACTAAACTCTGTATGAAAAATTTCTATCACTGAAGAATTCAACAAACAAAACACTCATGTTTGTTTAAACCAACATCTGCTACTTTGTGCATCAGACCTGCTATAATAGTATTTTTAGTCTGACAACCACTCAATGAAAATATATATGTATACTCTGCTACAATCAAAACAACAACAAGGGTCTGTGAAAAGATATTTTCCGACAGACTTTTTACAGCCTTTTTAATGTTGTTCACAGTTGGGTTGAGAGGCTGTCAAATTGTATGGCCAGTGGGCTTCATCCATGCATCCACGTTCACTTCCAGCGCAGGAGTGTGGAAGGCCAAGGCCAGCTCACTTCATGCAGAGCAGGCAGTCAAGAGGAAGGCCGAGCAACACCAAATGTCTTATTAATTCGCTAATTTGTTGTGACTGCAGGGCATAAAAAGCTTGTTTTCTTGCCATCTGAGGCCAAGAGAACCCACTGACATGTTACTTACAGAAGACATACACACACACACACACACATACACACATAAGAAAACAGATTTTGCAACCCACTATTTGCCCTACTTTTATGTACGGTGGTGGTATTAAAGATAAAATCACTCCTGATTACTTCCATGAAGACACCACCAGGGGAAACGCATCTGGCCACTGACTCGGCAAAGCTAAACTGACAGTTACTAAAGACTGTTGTTTCCGGGATGAACAACCAGGGCTAGGAACCAGGTAAATAAATGAGCACTAATGTTTCAGTTTCAGCCTTTAGCCATGTTGTTTCAAAGAACGACAGGGAAAAGAAGATTTAGTGTCAGGAGACAGAGCCCTGACAGGGTGCCTCATCAGAGACAAACAACAAGAAAATGAACAAAATGTAAATATTAATCAAACATGCATATGATGACAAAAACCTAATCAATGCATTAGGCTGTAAAATATAGTTTTGTATGCTTTGTTTTAAATAAAACTTAAATTGTTTCATGGATATTTCGGCCTGAAATTCTAAATTCTGTATTTGTTTGCTTCGTTTTGGGCAAATCTAGTAACAAACAAAACTGCTTTGTTTTCCAGTTTCATTCATAATAACATCCCCAAGCTGATGCAAAAGTAACACGCTGACTGTGTGGTGAGCATGGAAACAACAGGGCTAATTTATCATTTCTCAGCTGTGGTGTGTCATTGTTTAGAAATATTTTTGAGTTTTAAAAATGAGTGAAATCCAAGGAAGAGAAATACTGAACAAGCCTGCATGCAGGCTGCAAAAGCTCAGATGTGTGATAGCTTCCCTATGTGTTGATAATTGAAACAGTATTTCACGTCTTAAAAAGCATTCTGCCTAAATCCAGCTCAGATTTCCTCACAATGTCATATATATTTACCTGATATTTAAGTTTAAGTGAAGGACTTTTTGTTTAAAATATACAGCAATATTTAAATATATGCATGCATATAGTCAAAGAGTATTTAAACAAATTGTTATTTTACTTTCTTTAGTCTATTTCATAGTACTGTCAATTAATTTATTCATTTCACTAATTATTTAATCATATACTTAAAATAAGGGCTGGGTGATATAACCATAAATCTATATTTCTGGATAATAATGTGTGGTAACAATACATACTGCAATATATTCAAGGAGGGACTTCTCACACTGTTTGCTCACTGTAAAAATACTAAACTAAAAGAGAGATTACCTGGTTTTTAAACTCAATTAATGTAAATAAAAAAATGTCAAAGATGAACTTTTTAAATGTTTTTGAGTACCGTCTACATTAATAGGTATTAATATCTGACTGTAGGCCAGGGTGGGCTCTGCCAGAGATAGATTGGATTCATTTTCAGCCTGGACATAGAGCAGAGGTGAACATCTGCTCTGACTGCAGCTGTGAGCTGGACTGATNCTGCGCGAGGACCACTCTTGGACGGGGGAGGGGCCTGTGGCAACATGCGCAAATCGATGAGAAGGCCAATCAACACGCGCTTTCATGTTTGTTTCCAACACTCAGTAACACCAGGAAAGGGCTCAAGTTTTGTCGCTCGTCGGCTTTTTGAAAAAGAGTCACTAAATATGTCAGAAAACTTGCTATATATAGTGATAAAGTCGCTAAGTTAGTAAAACTGTAAACAATGGGTCCATCCACCAGGTGGTGTAGGTTATGCCCACTGCTGTGCCTGTTGAAAATGGTTAGGGTTGGCCCTAGATATTATACAGTCAATGAGGTGGCCACATTTCTGGTTTTGTTTTTTCAAGGCAGATTGTTTTTATGAATTCCTTTATGAATACTTTCATTCGTTCATAGAAGACATTGTTTCCTCACAATAGCATCAAGCCAAGTGTTCATTCTTATATTTATAGTTACTAGAGGGGGACATGCACACTATGAGTGCGTGCAGGTGTGTGTGTGTGTGTGTGTATGGTAGGGGGACAGACAGAGCATGAGGGTAGATGTGTGTTTTAATTTTTGTTTTATATTCTTTTTAATATGCCAACATTGTTGTTTTGATTATCTAAAGGACGCTGTGCTAATCCTGAATGGAAAAAATGGTTTATAAATAAAATTAGATTTAATTTAAATATCCAAATGGCCACATAAGTCTCAGTCAGGTAGCAATTTCAAGTTTACAGGCATATCATAATAATGTGCTTATTATTGCAACACAATTGGAGAGATAACAATTGCAGCTATGAAATACAAAAGAATGGTCAGATTTCAATGAGAAACAAGCTCCGGTATCTTTTCAGCACCAACATTTTAATTTCCTCCACAAAGACTCCCCAGCTGTGTTACAAGCGGAATCCCTGGCTCCCTGAGGTCAATTCACTTTTTACCAGGACTCTGCCACTTGAGCTGAAGGCCTTGATGGTGAGAGAGCACAGTTAATCAACTTTCTTTCTTTCCCGAGCTGTTGTTGTACAAAAATTATTATATATTCAGGTAAAAAAAATAAATAAATAAACAAAAATCCTTGCAGGGGCTCTTTTGTGTTTGAGGTCTATAGGAAAAACAAAGCACAACAGCCGTTTCTTGATAAAATCTGGCCTTCACACTGAAATGCAATTTCACAAGCTCCTCAACAGGCAACAACCATCTACTTTGCTGCAACAATGCCTTGTCGCCTCTACGCCCATTTGGCCGACCGGTGTGGAACAACTGAGTGGCAGGAAAGGTGACAGGTAATCTAAGAGAGAAAAAATGTAGGAAAACTGTAGGTAGAAAAAGAACATTTCTCCAGTAACTTGTGCTATAGAGACAACATGTGCAATAGCTCGCACATATAATAATCGCACATATAATATATGTGCAAGTGTGTGTAACTGTGAGAATGAGACTACAATCAGGTGTGTGTGTACTTTTGACAGTTATGTTATATTCTGTGTATGAAGGCTTGTTTTATTCTAATGTTTTTAACTGTTTTTAAAATGTAAAGCACTTTGTATTGCTGCTTGCATGAAAAGCACTTTATTAATAAACTAGATTTGATTAGATTTGATTTGAATAGAATTCAGCTGAGTTTATCACTGAAGCTTAAAACCATCTGTAAAAGCTGAGTGTAAAGTACAGACAAGAGGGAAATGGGCTATTTGCTTGAAATCAAAGTTATTTTCAACATTGTGTGTTATGTCTTTCTCTGCCTGTGTACATGTCCACTGAGACTTGGAGCACTCCAGCTGTTAAGATCCAGTCGCTCTGACTTGTTGAGGACCCTGGCTCCCACTAGTGCAGCGCACAGGCCCAGAGGTGGTGAGACATACAGCAGCTCAGCAGAGGATGCGAGGGACAGAAACAGATAGCGATGGAGAGACAAAGAACGACAGAGCAGAGGCTGGACCCCACGCAGCTGCTCTTGTTCTTCAGGGAACCCAGGCGGGAAGCATCACTCAAGCGCTTAATTCCTTTAATATGTGCAGTCATGCGATGTGCAAGGTGGGGGTGAGGGTGGGGGAAACTGCAGCAGAGTCAGTCCTGCAAATCTGCAGCCATGGCGGAGATGGGGGACCAGCTTAACTAGGCCTGGGCAACTGGCCTCTGGCCACTGGCAACTAGGCACCGGGCAGTGGGCTATGCTGAGATGGCCAGTGAGACCAAGAAGAGATGATGCCCACCACCCTGATCAGCAACAGTCTGTTCGGAGGTCTCTCAGCGTGCCAACACAAAGCGGGGGGAGGCAGGAACAGAAGGTATATGTGTGTTTGTATAAGTACAGAGAGGCAAGAGGGGGGGGGGGGGGATATTTCTATGGCTGACTCACTGTGTGAAGAGGGCTCAGGTGGTGTGAGTTAGGTGAAAAGACATAATACTGACAATGGAAAGGCGGTATCAGTATGACTATCACCAACTGTGGTTTTACTTAGACTCCATTCAAACTAAAATTCACTATTTGTCATGGTTCAGACAATTAAATATTCTTTTTTCCCTTAAAGTAACACTACTATTTGGTCTTTATGTCGTACAGATGCCAGGGAAAAATGCTCCACAATGTAGGAAAATGGCTGCCACTAGGGGGAGCAGGTGTACTGCCACAGAGTGCTGGAATGCAGGATTTGTAACTCTTTTAATGAGGTTAGTTTCTTTTTTACTGAAGAGGAAACATTTATTGAACTTTCATGGATGTATACAGTCATGGAAGTAAATGTGCTGTTAGTTTCAAGAAAATAAAACAAAGGTGAACAACAGTTCTCACATTATGTTGCTGGTTTGTTATGGCTTTAATATGTATTTTTCGATTAACCACCATAGGATTTTTTTAATGGAATTATGCATCACTGACAGACGAGCAGAGCTGCTATATACAAGTGATGTTGAATGTTGTATTGAGCTGACTTCAAACTGCAGTAACGAGTAATGTTTTGTCTTATCACACCTTAATTCAAATCTCCAGAATGTTGCGCCTTACCTGATGCTGCCTTGGCAGAGTGCTTTTGAAGGAAATCGAGGGTCTGTGCCAAAGCTTTCTTGTTGCAGTGAGTAGAGAGCTCCTCGTTACATTCAAAGCACCTGTTACAGAGAGAGATGATCATAGATCAGGACTGTAGAAGTAAGCAAGCTGCAAGAATCTAATGTTTACATGAGCCATTTCTACAAGAAATATTGACTGAAGTGGAGAAATAACTTAAAAAGTATTTAGCATCAAATAGTTAGAAAAGCTGAATCTGTTAGCTTAAAATGAGTTGAAATGCTATATGTAGAAAACACAGGCAGCCAAAAGCAGAGAGACTCCTGTATCTGTTGTTTCTACGTTAGCTCACACAGCGACAGATTTTCAACATATTACTGCGAGGTTACTAACAGTTCACCACTGCCTGCATTCTTGGGTTTTTCATGACAGTTCACAGTTAATCTGGGTTTCTCACCAGGCCTTCCACGTGCTGAGGCTGATTGTGATGCAATGTGACTCTGGATGGAACGCCTGGTGATGCCTGACAGCGTGCTGGATCCCTGACTGGTTGCAGCCCTGTAATACAGTTCATTTGAACATCTCTAGTTAAAAATAATTCTCTTCCACACATAGAAAACATTTGAGCCATGAGCTCAAATGTCCATAGTTGCATTCTGTGGCTGTCTCACTTTAGTAAAGCCAAATAATATCTTTAACACTTAAAAAAATTAAATAAATATCAAAAAAAGATTTTGCAACATTTCTGGGTCTGCTATCTAATAAAATAACATTATTACTCAAAATGCATTCATCCCATTCAGATCAACGCCAGTCTCTCTCTCTATATTGTTCTCACACACACACATTAACACAACCATCCCACAGCTGCCTGCACAGAAGCTTTTCTTTTAATCTGAATTGAGGTAACAAAAACAAAACCTTTTTATTATCACCAGTCACTGTCACAAAGATACAAAAGATAAATGATACAGTCCTGAAATGTGCCCACTCTTTAGTGCTAATATATAAAAATGCATGTTTAAGCACTACTTTTTAAAGAAATATGAGTTGCTTATTATTGATTCAGTGTCTCTGTTACTCAATTTAATATCCCTAAATCTACTAACAATCTATACAATCAAGTCAAAACATTCACAACACCGTGTTGTTCACCTCACAGTTCATCCAACACACTGTACTTGATCCTTCAAAAACAAAGGAAAACATGTCTTACTTGAAAACCACACTTCAGGCACACCAGGATGTCATGGGATGCTGCTGGCTCTCCATCGATCATCGTCCTCTCCTTCAGGCACTCAGCGCACACCAACCAGACATTTGAGAGGACTGACTTCTTTACTGAGCTCAGGTCCACTGCTTTATTCACATGCTGGCATGTCAGTCCTGAGTAAAACATAATTTACACTGTATTGATCAACTAGTTAATTGAAGGCAGTGCAGTGATGTAGGACTGATCTCTGTCCATAACAATACCACCAGAATTATTATGAATGAATATGATGGTTCTACATGTCTGCTTGGTAAATCTTAAAGCTCTATCGTCATCTCCGCTGCAATGGGTTTACACAGTTTTTTTTGCTAGTTGAAACCGGCAATGATTGCTACCAAATTTTATTGTCATTTTGTTGCCCATCCAGAATTGGCTGGGAATTTGGTTAACTGCCGCACAATTCATTATCAGATGATTTGACCATATTGAACTAGTTTCATCCAATTCCTTCTTCCCCAGATAAATGTAGAAATAAAATCACAATATAAGCCTAACTTTTACTGAAGGCTGAATGTTTCTGCCAAAATATTTCTTTTTCAAAAAAAATTTTCAATCAATATAAATTTTTTTAATCTGCGGTTCTAACAAGCACATGTAATCTAAATTGCAAAACAAATCTTTGCGGTCTGAAAGATGAAAATACTAAACATAAGCAGCTGTGGATTCATCTGTTCTTTTATCCGCGTGTTCATCACGATTTAAGGACACAAACTAGTGCAGAAGCTTGAGGAGACACATGCAAAGTCACCCACGACATATGGACAAATTTAGAATAGCAATTCTTATATGAATCAATCTTTTCTCCACACCCCTAAATTAATGTTCATCACTTTTTGAACATAAGGAACTGATACCATTTAGTACCCAATGTGTTATACAAGACAAAACCATAACAAGACCCAGACCTTTCTTTTGTAGTTGGGTGTCATGTCCCGTGTTTGTGACTTACCACTGACTTCATCTGAAGACTCCTCATCTCGAGGTTTCCTTGGTTTATTAGTCCGCTTAGTCATATCGGCGGCTTTCAAAGAAAAGGGGTCTTTTAGCCGCATCTGGAGCTCTGAAAAGGAGAATGGAAGCAAAACAAAAGGTTTTCTTCAATCAAGTATCCGACTGTCTTTATGATTCTAATAATAAAACTCGGCTGGGTGGTTCACATGTATTTGTACAGTAATTCATTTGTCAACAATCCTACAATGGTACAGGTGACGATCACTGGTTTCAAGGCTCCTATTGTTTGTTAAAGGGCATTTACCCCAGTTTCTGTTACACTGGAAGTACTTTGTAGTAATAATATATCCAGAGTAACAGAAACCAAAACCAAGAGGAAAATTAACTAACTTATATTTTAATTAGAAAACATATTTCACCTAGAATCACATCAGCAGCAATGCTGATAAGTTCTCAGACCATATCTATTTCTGGATATAGGACTCCTTTTTATACCACACAAAGATACTTCATGTAGTGACCTAGAAATACTTATGGGACAGTGATGGATTTATTCTTTAATGTAAGGCATGCCCAAAATTGAGCTTAATGTAAAAAAAGTTCCCTCTAGCTAAAAGTAAAAAAAAACCCACAAAAAAACATTATCAACTTTACAGTAGAGTAAATGTTGAAAAGATGTTGTTTAAACTGTTTACTAAACAGCATCATGTAGCAGTTACATGTCATTACTGAAATGCCTAAATTTAATCAAATTTATTTTCTAAATATGCTGTACACCAGGGATGTCAAAGTCTAGTCTAGTGGGACGGTGTTCTGCAGGTTTTAAATGTTTCCCTGCTCCAACACGGCTCACCCGATGTGGCTCATTGGGTTATTGTGCAGAATTTGACAACAAGCTGTCTGGTCCATTTGGTCTGAATCAGGTGTGTTGTAGCAGGGAAACATCAAAACCTGTCGGGCAGTGGGTCTCAAGTACTGGAGTTTGACATCCTTGCAGTGACTTTTTCGATTTTAACTGAATCATCTGTTCATTGCAATGGTTAAAAAAAAGCCAAACAAATGATTTTTAATGTCAAACACTGTTGTGGATTTGGTCATCCTGAAAATTACTGGGAAAAGAATCACTGGAAGACAGATCTTTTACAGTCACTGCTATGAGACACTTAACAAAACCTCCTTGTAACTAGTTTACCATGATGTCCAGGTCAAGTTATACGACGGCCACTTTGCTGACACAAAACACTGATTTAAGGCTAAACATATCTTTCACTGGTCCTCACTGTATGGGTGCAATGTTTACTTTTCTGCTTGTTTAATAGTATCCATTCAAGTCTTTAACCATTGAAACAACTGTTCACGACTGATGTAGTACACTAAAACCTTCTACTGTTTGGTGCTCCATACCATTTAAGATGTTGTCCCTGCTGCTCTGGAGTAAGATTATTTCTCAAATAATATTTACATGGTTTAACTTCTTTGAGTTTAATGTGATTTTCCCCATGTCTAATTATATATTCAAATTGTTTATCAAGGAATAATTTGACAAGGGAAAAATGAATAAACAGATATTTAGAAAAGACTGTGATTAAATGTGGTAGTGCAAACTGGATTTCTGTTTGTTACTAGGGAAAACCTCGGTTAAGAGGCCTAAACGGTGAGGACATACCAGGTTAAGGTTAAAATAAGGACTTCGCTTACGAAGGCAATTCATAACATTAGTGAAGATCTTTTCCTTTTCTTTAGATTTGGCAAAACTTCCGAATGAACTCACCTCTTTAAGTTAGCTCCTATGCTGTCTGTGTTAGCTGATAGAAAGCCAACAGTGAGATGTCAACTCTTCCTGGCTAGCAAACAAGCTAGCTACATTAGCTTGTCACAGTAAATACCAACATTAGAAGGCGATTTTTACCCCACAAGTCAGAGAGATGTTAAGGCATTTCGATGTGCGAAGTAGCGACAACAATAAAACGGTGCTCTCAACGCCTTTTTTATTTAACTTTTGACTTGAAGAAAATTCGGCAAGCTGTGTGTAGCATTAACTAGCAACACTGGTCAACATGTGACGCACTACGGCAGCTCAGCTGGGCCGAATGATGCATTCACTTACAATTGTAAAAATATATTAATATATATATATATTTTTAATCAAAAGTGCCGCAGCATAATATATTGCTCTGTTGCTATTTTTCGGAGATAATTGGGAACAGGTGCCAAATTGTGACAGAAAACTGTGGAATGTTTGTCTTTGCTCTAAGTTTTCCTAATTCATTAACAAGTAGGCTACATTCCTCTTTGCCGCAACATTGTGAATTAAATTGAACGGTGAGCTTCATGGTTCCTTTGTAATGTCGACATACAGAGATAATGCAGCTATATGATCATAGACTGTATATATGATTCATGCACAGCCAGCATGTCATTTATTCTGAGTTTGGTAAGAGGAGCATAAACGCCTTATTTGTTTTCTTTTACAATAAACACGAATACATTGAGTAATTTGTTTATGATTTTTCCTGGATTGATCTATTTGATCTAATTAGAATCGCATATTTATGTTGATAGTGTCTAGCAACCATAGACTGTATACTAGCAACCCGCGTTTGTGTGAGTATTTTTGTCCTATAAGAGAAGCCGTACAGATGCGCATGCGTAGACATATTTTCCTCTTTAGCTACGCGGTATTGTAGTACGCTGTGATCATACGTAATATCTGTTTTGAGATACAGAAGTGTAAATAAAAAAAGATTAAACTACAACTCATGGCGCTTAGAAGATATTGGAGATTAACTGCTTTTGTCCCACGACTTTTATGGAAAAGTTCCGTCCAGCCACAGATTTCTGTTCCTGGAGGACAAAGCTCTGTGTCCTACTATGTCAACACTCATCAAGGTTTCAAAAGTGTGTGTTACATGAAGGGAGTTGCTGTTTTTGTTGTTTTTTTTCGAAGACTGTGTACTGCATGCTGTTTGTTTTGCTTTCAGGCACAGAGTTGCAGCTCCGCAGGTTCAGTTCAGAGCCACCAACCACAGATGTGAGTTACGAGCAGCTGAAACAGGTTTTGGCTGACCGAAAAGCTGCGGTAATAGATGTCCGAGAGCCCTGGGAGCTCAGGGAGTACGGCTTCATCCCCGGCTCAGTTAATGTGCCCTGTGAGTATTGCTCTATCTATTTAATTGTCACTGGTTAGGTTGCCCAAAAAGTTATTTGTTAAACAGTTTACCGACCAACTGTTATGGGAAACGGGTGAATTTAGTTTGGATTTTTTTTTTTTTAAGTAGTTACATTTTCCCAAATGCTATATACTCCACACATGTATACAGCCACCTTTAGGAAAAACATACTTCCTAACTTTTATTAGATGATGTTGAATTTGTTAAATTGTCCTCAAAAAACCCAAAACTATGAATATTTGATGTTAATCTAAAATCACATTTTCAACACCTTTCTTTCCCTCAACAGTGGGGCAAGTGAACACTGCCCTCCAGCTCGATCCAGAGGAGTTCAGAGAGAAGTACGGTGGGGAAATGCCCCAGCAGACAGATAATATCGTCTTCACTTGTCTGGCGGGGATCAGAAGCAAGACTGCACTTGAAACAGCCACCTCATTGGGATATAAAGTGTGAGACATGACTCTGATGTCATCATAAAATCCTAGTCATATTAATTACATTCACATAAGCCCCCACTCCTGTTAACCTCTGAGTTGCCAAAGTTAATTATTTTTCAGTCTGAATAAAGGTTACTTGATTATAGTTTCACGTGAGCTTTAACTTGAGGTTATTACCCTTTTGTTGCATAATGCTTCATTGTGTTGTGCTCTTTGGAAAGAGGGCATGTATCTCATTACTTATATCTAACCGAAAAGAGGAGACTAAAACCACTTGTAAAGTGAAAATGAATAGATTCTGTGTTTTTACCAGTAAAATCCAACATAAATATATGTATTTCTATATTTTTATTTAAGTCTTACAACACGAATGCTTTAATCTCATAGATGGGCTTTTGTTTGAACAACTTTACATTGACCTTGATTTCCCTGATTCATTTCAGTGTTCAGCATTACCCTGGTGGATGGAAAGACTGGGTGAAACATGAACAGAATGAGTGATCCAAGGACTTTGGAACTGAAAAGAGATACAGACATGGGATAAATTAAAGAAAAAATCAACATAAGGTATTACCAACCACATGCCACCAGAATGCCTTCAGTGCACCGCGGTATTAGTTTTTTAAGTCTCTGGAACTCTACTGGATGGATGGATCTACATTATTTCATATTATATTTTCTCATTAGACGATGGTGATGGAGAGAGCTGTTCATAACAGTCAGTACAAATTTTCCATAGGTTTAAACTAGACTGAGACCTGGTGACTGAAGTCCTGCGAAAATTATTCAAATCATTCTCATGCTCATCAAAACAATCTGAGAGCCCTTGTTTCCTGATTTTGAGATATTAGTCATGTTTTCATCTTTATTTTTTTTCTTGCATTTTAGAGTTTGAACATTTAAAGAAAGAAAAAAATCACAAAGTTTTTGCACTTGCCTGAACTGGTTTTGACCAGTAGAAAAAAAAAAGAAGAGAAGTGGCACAAAATGCTGTGATTATGCTCACCGCTTTGGGTGTTGTATTGTCAGTACAATGCCATACCCATCTATGGGGCTTTATAGGATGTGGTGGGAGCTGCGCTCTGTTTCCAAACCCATTCATGCCTTTTAGTTGTATGCATATGGCATGTAAGGCAGAGGGTTGGCATGTATCACTGTGCTCTGGATGGAATTAAAGTAACTTTGATTTGGGCGCAGCACTTTGATGTCACGTCAGTACATCCAGTTGGAGGGAATCTGGCAGATCTCAACAAATCACCCCACTCACATCAATGACTAGATGTTGTACAGTGATGGCTCTTTTATTTGTTAGCCTACATGTGACTCTCATGAACAGGGTGTCAAAAACTCCCTCCTCATTTTAAAGCAGACCTGGAAGCATTCACTATACAACTGCAGCTCCTGGAAGAGCCTGAACTCTCTGAACTCATGTGTTTATATGAGGATATTTTGAACCCTCTCAGATGCTGTTTTAGCACTTTTCCACCCACAGTTTGACAGATCAGCTTTTTATCCAAGTCTGCTCACCTGCCACTGAACTTTGCACATGTACATCTTTTCCACTACTCTTAGCCGTACCAATACTGTTAGTGCAGTGCATACCACGTCCCATGCAAAAAAAAAAAACTTTTATCAGGTGCGATGGACACTTTTTTCTTAAGCAGCTTGGGTCACTACTGAGAAAATGGCACCACAACACTCGGAACAGCTGAGCAAGAAGTAATATAGGAAGTACAGTGTGCAGAAACAAACTTAGACTTCACAGTTTCAAACTTATCAAACGTTGTTTTCTTTTACACTAATTAAACTTTCCTGTAGTTTTAAGCTGAGCATTCATTTATTTTTCCCTGTAGCATTTTTTGTAACCTGCAGACAATATTACAGGAAGCATGACTTGTTGAAACAAAAACGAAGTCTTGTTATACACCTGCTTTTATAACATCAATTTTAGCACATGCATCTTTTTATGGAGGCAAGATCAGCAACCATAAACCGAGTATTAGAAGAGATTAAAAAAAAAAATCCCTTCCGACATATCACTCACATGACTGACCTCATGAATGATCTGTTGTCTCTGCCTCTGGAGCATGAACTCAGCCATTGCTTACAAAAAAGACATAATGTACTCAACATGACCTGCTCAAAAGAATTCTTGATTACCTCATATCACCTTTGATTCATATATTGCCAAGGTCAATGGGTTTGTTACCATCTTCAAAGATTTCTTTCTTTTGAATATCGAGTAATGTTTATTAGAAGCTTGTGTAATATAGCCTACACTTACCACCTGCAATAACACTGCACAGCTTTGTGTGGTCACTTCAAACCAGCAAATGGAAATGATGCACATTTTATATGAAGCAACATTTCACAAGTTTGATTCAAAGTCATTTTCATAGCATTAACTCACTGTGATCAGGCAAGAAATGTTTCATAATATAAAGGTTGTCAATCAGAACAACTATGGATTGATTTGTAGGGTGCATCTTTTCATTTTTAGAGTGCAAGAGAACCAAAACCATGCCAGAAAAATGTCCCCACCGCATCACAAAGAGGTCAGACCCCCTCCGTGTTCTGGGTGAGGGTCCCAGTTTTCATTTAATTTTTCACCTGTCTGTATAGTTGAAGGATTTTTAGTTTTATTTTGATTACCTGAGGTTTGACAGTAGAGTACATAACTATTGGTCTTATCAATTTTTATTAAAGTTTTCAGAGTTTCTTTTTGATTTGCGTTTTCTTTTATGTTTAGTTAAGATTAAAGGTTTAAGCTATCCCAAAGAGTAAAAACCAGAGGGCTCAACAAATGTACGTTTGCTGCTAAAAACTTCAGATCTATTGCAATATTACTTCAAGTGACTTGAAAATTTCTTTTGTCAGAAAACAATTGAACTTTTAATCATTTTGTACATATAACCTATTACAACTAATGTAGAGAAAGTGCAGAGGATTTTATTTCTAGTCAGTCTATGCAAATGAATATATGTGTGACTGATTGTGAGATAATAAATCCTCCATTGCATGATGTAACCCATTTTAGCCATCACCCTATTGTAAATATCAAATAGCTTTACAGCATAGTTGTTGCCAAATAATTTATTCAATAAAGTTATTGTTTTGATTAACAACAAAATGTTTGTGGTTGCTTTTTTTGTAGACTGAAAAAATGTTGGCTTAGTTCAGTAAAATGACCTGAGTGGACAATCGTTTGGCTAATGTCAGATATAAATAGGTGTAGAGAGGCTTGCTGAGGTGACAGCTGCTGGAACCAAGATGATCTACTGTGTTGAAGGGCCGTGTCTAATAGCCACCGTGTCTCAGTATGAATTTGCCACCGACCCTCCAGGGAACATTAACAGGTTCCTTCATCATCTGCGATGACGAATGTGTTTGTTTTCAGCTGAGAAGAATGTCTCTACTACAACATGGCAGCCTTCACCGTGAACCTTGTTCCCTCTTTCTGCAGGTTTTACAGCTTCAGCTTAAAGTCCAAAGAGGACCAGCACCCGATAATCTCAGTCCTGGTCAGCATCGACTCGTCTTTAACCCAGAACTGAGAGGCTGCTTGTTGGTTCTGATTTATTGTCAGTGAAAGGAGACTGACCTCTAAGTGACTTTTCAGATGCATGAGTAAAATAATCTGGCTCAGACGTATTGATGCTATTTCTGCTCATGTTAAACCGCATTTTCCTTGTGGACAATGGAAGGCTTCCCTTCACACTCGCACTAACCATTATTTAGGAGCAAAAGCACGACTGGAGGATAACCACAATCGTTTTCCTCTGTAAGCAGGTAAAAATACTGCAAGAGTGCGAATTACTTATTGTACATGAAATTTTTCTCATATTTATGTCTTTCTAGTGTTTCGTGAAAGATGTTTGCACATGTTAACCAACTGCTGAGTTAATGCTCGAAGTTTAAAGAGATTTGATCTGATATACAGCAAATTTTATTTTATTTTATTTGATCCATTCTTGATACAACTCAACCAAAAGAAATTAAAACTAGTCCAAAACAAGAATGAAAATGAGCAGTAAAAAGATAAATCTTATAGAAACAGCCCATTATTACATGACAGTTTATCCTAACGTGTACAAATAAAATCTAAACAAAAAAGTGTAAACTAAAGGAAGGCTGATACAGCCTCTGACGTCTACTTTACAAAGCTTCATTTTTAAGCATCACAACACTGACCATCTTTTTGAAAATCTTTGTCCAGATTTTTCCATGAAAGAATTTTACAGAGATACATCATTCCACCCAGTTCTAAAACTGTGAAGATTAAGGACTTCTGTTCCTCATAAATTATGTCTAATCTCGCTTTTCCCGAATCTTTTCTGGAAATTTGATGGTAATGTGTTTTTATGTGCTTTACATATAATTTATAAAATACAGTAATCCACTATCTAAGAACATCAACTGAATGAATAATGGATTCAGTGGATCTCTGTATTTCCTTCGGCAGATTATTTTTAAAGCTTTTTTTTTTGACAAAATAAAACTATAATTTGTGTAAGTTTAACAAGAACATTCCCAGACTTCAACAAAGACATCTGGGGATTCATCTTTGGAAAATCAATCCAGTTTATAACTTAAAACTGCTTAAATCTATTAAGTTAAACTTTCAATCAAGTGAAATATTTGTTCTTGTGTAAATTTATAGAAATAAAATATTCCAATAGATACTGTATAGAAAAATACCCACTTAATGATTAGATAAATTCAACGTGGATGCATTACACTTTTCATATCACAGCCCATGAAGAGGAAGTGAACCTGAATTTTATTTTTTGGTTTTCTTAATAATATCTTAATCACAAAGATGAGCTAAGCTTTTATAGGTGCACATGTGCAACAAACTAACCTTTAAAATCTGATCTGCTGTAAGGAACTCGTTGTCACGTGCCACCTCCGAGGCATATTACAAGCCAAGCACATAACTTCGCTCATGGTGCAACATGCTTTCTTCCACAACAGCAACTGTAACAAGAAGCATGACACTAATGAGCACGTACCAGATCACATCTGGGATGAGTTAGTATGTAGTTTACTGACACTTCAGTCCATGGACATGTTGGCTCAAAGCATGCAGGGAAACATCTGCGTTGACTGTATTTTACTTTTATACAGTAATGAAGATCTATTCAATTTCATTTAACATTTAATCAGCTTTTAATCAAGTAAAGAATGACTTTATATGTTTATAGTTATAATTCAGCTGTCACATAGCTGGAAAGTGCAAGCCATTTACCATATTACATAATTGATAAGAGTACATTTGCAATTTGACTTTAAATCATTTTCACATTAAATTGTTTTGAATTATGCAACTATATCTTAATGATGTTAATGCCTGACAGTTAAAGTATGTATGTATGGAACGCTTGAACCCTTGATCACCAATTATATCAGATTTTACAAGTGAATTTAAGGAGTTAAACTTGGATCCAGTATTTCTTCTGTTAAAGGTACCGTATGTAAGAATCTGGCCGAAACTGGTACTGCAATCATGTGAAGCTGTAGTCTATGTAAGAAAT
>JAPMNP010625527.1:0-15257 GCA_029874935.1 Atherina boyeri
AGACATTAAAGTGTCTTTTTCACATTTATTAAGTTAAATTCTTAGGGAAGTGCCTTTATCAAATACATTGTGTGGTTCTCAATTGCTACTATTACGTAGCTAGCAGTTTGAACAAAAATAAAGGGCTTCTGCATAATACAAAGCCTGGAATGCATGTTTTCAAATGAAAAAAATCATTTTTTTAATTTTTTGATCGATTTTTATTTTATTTGAAAAATCGTTAAACAAAGAATTGCGATTCTTATGTGAATCAGTTCCCCCCCCACCCCTACCCCTTAAGGTCTTTATAACTGTTCAATATTTTCACATATCTGTATATATCTTCATGTTATTCTCTAAATGATGAAAGTATCACTAACCATCTGTATCAGTGCCAATAAAAGCCTAATGATGTCCATCCCTACCATGATCAGGTACAATGATTACACATCTGTAAAATAGCACTTTGTTCAGTGTCTGTTATTGCATAATGCACCCTGGGAAATTATCCAGTCCTCGTGACCCTGAATAATAATAAACTTTCTTTATATAGCACCTCTCTGAAAACAGAGTTAACAAAGTGCTTTACAGAGAGACAGAGAGAAACAAAGCCCAGAACAAACAACTGGATTAAATACAAGTGGATGGATTGCTCAAAAGTAAGCTAATAAAAGTGTGTCCTAAGCAGTGAAGACTGAAGATGAGCTCCATCTGACTATGTCAGGCTGCCCTGAGTTTTTTGATGGAGATGGTACTCTAGATGCAAATAGTCATACATAACTTTGTGTATACAGCCAAAATGACAGAATTGTTATGAAATGCCCCTGCTTGAGGGCAATGTACAGACAAATTGAAGATCTGTTGTATAGTACAGTATAAATGGTGATTTGTGTAACTCAGCATTATGTCACAGTTGACCTCCTGCTGCTTCCCACTCTTGTTATATTTATGTAAATGGTTGCACCAAGCTTCCCACCTTCCCTTTATGTTGCCCACCTCTTTCAGTCTCTTTCAGTCCCGTCTGTATCTAAATATCACATGATGTCACCAGCAGCAATAACATGGTACATTCTTACAGTTTGACCAACTCCGTCTGTGCATTCAGGGCGGAGAAAAGGATTGAGTGATGAAAGCATGTGGTGTCCTTCCCATTCCTTCAGTGATTACAAGCGTTTTTCCTTCTCATCATTCCCTTGATTATTTAATGGAGAAAAGCGATGACGCAAAGGGCTGGTTATTCCTTTGATGCTTATCAAATCTGGCAACCCGTTTGTTTTTGTATAATGGATATGTTACATATGCTCAGTGGTGGTATGGAGCAGCAGTCACTGCTGGCCGTGGAAGGTTGAAGCGAAACATTAACCCTGTTGACCTTTTTTGAACTTTGTGCAACAAATGTCCAAATTTTTCCTATAGTAAAATATTTCCAGCGATCCATATGTAAGTGCTGGCATCAATCTGCAGCATCTGTGCCTTGGGAAAAAATACTTTACTTATGTGAAAAACTAGAGTAAAGAGAGGCAGCTGGAAATCTACTGTGGTTTTAGTCAACCATCACTTTGGCACTTGGCTGCCATCTTGTGGTAAAATGTATTATTGTGACTATTTTACTTGAATTTGTCCGCACAGTAGAATAGTTTTTGATTTGTTGGAAATGATCTTTAAGTTGCAAAATATTTTCCCAACATTTTATGATAAAATTGAATATATTGCAACTGTTCTGACATACAAATGAACAAATTAAAACATGGAGGATACAGGTTGTTGTAAACTTAGTAATATCTCTTTATTGTATGGAAGCTTATCTACTGCATGTTGGGTATTTATGTTGGCTTGTTTGCTAAATATGTTGTTTAAAATTGTCCAATTAATGCAATGAACATAGCTCAATGTGACATCTGCTGTTGTATTTTGAATGATCCTGTATCTTTCAAAGTTAATTTTGACAAAAAAAACGATTGTTTAAGAAATCAATTGATTAAAGAAATGTTGATGCTCTTTTATCTTTTATGGGTTGCCCACTTGAAGCAGTGATGGCAGATGAGGCTTTTTGGAGCACCAAAGCTTTGTAGCTGAAAAATATGTCTTTTTTAAAAGCTTAGAAAGCTTGGTAGTGCAACCTACTGATTAGCTTTGACTTTTGAAAAATATCTGAAAATATAAATGTCGAGGTTTGTGCATCAGTGTTTATTTTCTCCTAATCTGTTTTTATATCCCCATGTTCTGTTCCACTCCATGTTCTTTATGCTCCTGTTTATGTTTGTTCAGAGCTTTAGATTTAGATAAGATTAGTTTATTCCATTTGAAAATATTGCCACACATGGATGAATTCCTTGTTTCTGATCCTTGACCATCAACAAACAGTACACAAGGCTGCAGTTCTCTCCATAAAAGAAGCCAAACCCAAACATACAAAACAACTATAATCATTATAAAAAAGCTTACTGTGTGTGTCTTATTGTTTTATATCCATTTGATGACTATATTTCAACACCATCCTGTTAATTAATGAAATATGGGGTTAATAGCGCTCTTGGAGTGAAAAGAAATCAATGCCCAATTTTCCTGACGAACCAATTATGTCTGTATTGTCTTGGATACCATGATTTTTTTGGGAGGAATGGCTCATATTGAATCTGGTCTAAATCCTAAACTATTCTTTCCAGTTGGCCATTTATTACATTTAGATATATACTGATTAAGAATCACCATGAACCTGACTTTAATCTGTTGTAATTCAGTGTTAACATGTTGTTGTAAAGATTTATTTTTTCTGTAGAATTACCACCAGCCTGAATTCATTCCCTTTTAATTAATGTTACCACACAAAGACTGCCCCCATCCCCTGTTTCACTTGAATTGCATTGGCTCCAGTAGCTTTGGCTTCGTCCTGGGAAGGAGCCAGCAGCTCTGACTATCACAGCTTGGGACCACCATGGTCCTCCTACAGTCCAAAGTCAACCTCTGGGGGATTCTGGAGGGGAAGAGTGCTTTAACTCAAAAGAGCTCTCTGGATTTCCCGTATCTGCCTTCGCTTTTGACTTTTTTTCTGATCTGGGCACACATCCATGCCTACTCCTCCCTTTTTTCTTTGTTCCCCTTTTAGCTCCCTCTCCACATTTTAGCATTTTTCAAAATGATGTGGTTGAAGTTAATCTCTTGGCTGTGGATGAAGTTACACTTAAAAGACGATGCAGCAGAGCATGCTTTGATTTTCTCAGTCTTGTGACTCTTCCTAGCCTGTTGTTTTACAACGGAGGCTGAATTAGTTTGAGAATATGTTTACGTACTATAGTATAAATTTACAGGAATTATCATAAGATTTAAAAAGCTGGCTTCAGTATATTTATTTACAGATAGTTAGAGCTGTAACAGAGCAATTTACATTATTGATTTTTTTTACGGCGGTCTTGATTGATGCTTTAGTTTATCAAATTTCATAAAGTTTAAGGCTGCATATTTAAATTTAAGATGAGAAACAGTCCATATCCATAAAATATTAGGTCTACATAGAAATGGAGAGCCTCACTGATGAGATGTAACAGTCTTTGTTTCAGTCATAAGATGGATTCATTTCATTAGCTTGTTCTTATGCCTTGAAAGCTTGCTCTAGCTGTCCATGTGATTAAATGAGGCTGTCTTCTAGGGAATTGATGGAGACAAAGAGAGAGAATAAACACATCTTTCACTGTTTTATGACCCGCGTGATCACATTGGATTTCGACCGAATTAATTGTAAAGAGCTAAACTTTAAATCCATGTAGCGTAAACTACTTGGATTTTACAAGGTGCACTGAGACAGCTCAGCACAAGTCTGAATTGAAATGAGTATATTTTCTTCGGCAGGTATGCTCCCCTGCAGTATTATTCATGGCTGTAGCAGGTGAGTGATGATTATTTTTCAAGGGGGACAGCCTTTGACAAGTTAACAGATACATAGCGTTCCCCTCTCACCGTAAGGTCCTTGGTTCTGTTTATAATGATGCCTTTCCATCACAGCCGACACATGTCAGCCTGTGACATATTGGCTATACGATGAAGAAGCTTCAGCCCTGATGAAAGACTCTGTCATGGTTATGTTGAGCTGAGTGTTTGTTAGGCCGCAGGAGATGTATGGATTCTATCAATGAAAGCCACAGAGCTTTATGACAGACTGCACACGTGCTGTTCTGTGATGTTGCAGAAAATATTATTCATATGGAAGGTCTGGTGAGGAGGCTGTCCAGAATCTGTCGATAATTATTGGGAATGTGTGTCCAAACTGTTGACTGATACTGTTTTGGAGTCCAGCTGCTCAAACTGTTACCAGCTGAAGACTCCTACCACAAAGCCAGGCCTGGACTAGAGTAGTAGAGTAATTGACAGTTAATTCTGTTTGGGATAAATGGGGTCACGTCTAAGTTATTGTCACAAATAACTTTGTTCATCTGCATGAAAACAGCAGGGTGAAACAAGCAAACATGTCACATATCCTCATTGTTTTCCAGTTTATTAAGAGTTGGCTAACTGACATCTTGTTGCATCTATCATGTCATATCTACCACATGCAGTTATTTTAATTTAGAAAGCTTAAAAGACAAAAAGAAATGCATTTAAAATAAATTAATGAATGAATAATCCACATTCACCCCAATGTGGGTGGTCATCCTTTTGAGTTCAAGTCCTCTACTAGAAGCCGGAGAGGCTGAGGGTTCTATTCAGTATCCAGCTGTTCCTGGATGGATATTTCTGATAGTGTTCCTGGGATCTGTTGGAGTCACTGTCCCAGTTTTGGGGGTCTTGGTCCCAAGTGCTTTGATCACCAATGGCTCTTGGTTTTTCTCTAGCTTCTTGATGTTGCCGTTTGCATGGGATTGTGTGACATCTATCACTGCTGTCCTCCTCTGTGATTTGTTGACCACAGCGACATCCAGTTGGCTAGACATCATCATTATCGTTGTTGTCGTCGTCGTCGTCGTCGTCGTCGTCGTCGTCATCATCGTCATCATCAGCCTGAATCTCAAAGTCCTACAGGATGTTAGCTATGTCTTTCTCCACCGCCTTTTTATGTATGTCCTACTTTGACTTTGACACTATCCCAATGACATGGTTAAGATATTCTACTCGTACTTGACTTTCTTGGAGGCTCCTTTGAAGAACCTGCACCAGAGGTCCGGTTGGTTAAGGATAGGACTTCTTAATATCAGCCTCTTATCTGCAGGAGTTTAGCTTTCCATGATGGTCCCTTTACCAATCCTAATCTAGAACCAATGATTTATTCATTTTAAGTGTGTGTGGTAATAAAGTAGTTCAACACAGCAAAGCCTACTTGTTTCTGCAAATGAGAACATTAGAGAAACAACTCTATAAATCAGTTATCATAGAAACTGTTCCTATATATGGACTTCTCCACTCAAGCAGGCCTAATTTAAGGGGAAAATATATTGTATGCTGACAGTCGATATTTCATTTTCATCAGCTGCACTCTCTGGCTGAAACACTGAGCATCACTTCTGATTTGTGGGGACAGAAACTGAGTTTGTCTTTATCATGACACAGCATTATCTGACAGCAGAAATCATGTTGTTATTCTCCTGACAAACTAGTCTCGGCCACTACAGAAAAGCGCCACTGATAATGACAGATGATGTCTTCAGCATCAAAATGAGCTCTGCACAATATTGGCAAAGAGCCGATAATAGTCCTAAAAGAAGTGATCGTCGAGGAAAAGTAATAGTGGAGGAAAATATCTTAGGGTTTTATTTTGATACCTGATATTTATGCTATTGTAAACAAGAGTTACGTTTAAGCTACAGAGAGTGAGTTAAGCCCAATAGATGTTCACAAGACTTCTGATAATCATTGTATGAGGCTGTCATTTCTCCTATTCATGTCAACCTGTCCAACACAACTTACACTGAAGAACTTACAACTCTCTACAAATCTATCAAATCAATCTATTAAAAGGAAAAGTACCTTTTTTTTAACCTGAACCTTTTTTTATTGCATGAAATACGTTCATAAACTCACACGGACTATTTTGGAGTTACTTGAAGTCTGTCACGAGATAATTAGATCAATCACGCTGGCATACATATCCATTCAATGTAAGTGGTCACACAAAGCATTTCAGCCTCTAAATTATTAGTTATTAGTTACTGTACTATCCTTCTATGCCTTCAGAGCGGCTTTGTTGTCATCCGAAATCAAAGATATAGAGACAGAAACCGGTTACGATGACGACCCTACATAAGAAAGTGCCTCTAATTATACTGTTGCCCCGACAACGCCAGCGCGATGGATCTAAATATCTCCCAATAGACTTCAAATAACTCAAAAATTCTCCGGGTGAGTTAATAAACGTATTTCATGCTATAAATAAGGTCCAGGTTAAAAAAAACAGTACTTCTCCTTTAATCTCTCACTCTAGGGAATTACATGACATTGAGGATTTTGCTAATAAGGTTTTATTAATCATAAAATTCAGTGAGTCTCTCCCATAGTGTTTCATTTGTCCTATAAGAACGTTGCCTCTGAATCCCAACCACAGATCATTGAACACCGGGACACGATGAGAATTTGTGATTTCTGGCTGACATAGCAGTAACAGCACAGCAGCAAGTCTACTGCATGTCATTCTGGACTTAATTATTTGAAGCACACGATTGGAGAGCAGGTGTGTGATGGGGGGAGAGGAAAGTAATGCCACCCCTGCAGTCACACACAGCACACACTGCCATGAATGAAGTGTGCAGTGCACACCACTTCCCTCTGCATCACAGGCAGGAGTTGTGCTGCAGCTCTGGTCTTTTCACCAGAGACTCACATTGTTTGTTTTTGTAACGTGAAAACGCATCACAGTCTCTTCTGCAACTAGAAGCTGCCTCAGCATCTGTCCTAAGCATTCACAGATGAATATGAAGGGTAAAGCAATGCAAATGACGACTCAGTCATGACACAGGAGGAGAACAATCTGGGGAAAAAAAGGAAATATAAAGTTAAGAAAGGACACTGAACCCTGGATAAAAGGAAAGAGCGGGGGGTGGGGCACGGAGGCGGTGTCCTCTATTAGCAGGGACAGCGGTCAGTAAAGGACATTCAGAACTCCAACTCCTCCCCGAGCTGAGAAGGAACTTGTGTGTGATGATGAGTGCGTCTAAATCCGCTTGCAGATGAACCAGCACAGCAGCCTGTAACTCGACATCTCTGCCACAGCACAGCAGCACTGCAGAGGATTTGGCAGCACCCAGGATCTGCTGGAGCGTGTACAGATTTGGGGGTGGGGTAAACAGTGATGTGCACCTCACTGTCAGCTGGTGGGCACCCTGCTGCAACAGTCTGGAGATGGGAAGGGAAGGGGGGAGTATCACAACCTGACTTTCTGATTCCTTCCAGTGTCTGAGTCAGGGGAAAAAATAGGTGCACACTCGGGAGGGGTGGACAGAAGTAGAGGGCTGGTGTGGATACAACAGTCCTCTACTCCCTCCGCTCGCTCCTCCATCAAGGATCTCTCCCGTCCTTGTCACGCCTGCATCTGTTAGTGGTCCGCACCCCCTGTGGACCAAGTCTGCAGTCATGGATCGGGGCTGAGTACTTGTCAATGCTGCTGCCTGATGGGGAGTCTGTGAGACGGCCGTCCGTTCCTCCCCTCCCTGGTCCCCTTCATGCCGTGCTGTGGACTGGGCCATCGCCGGAGAGCAGAGCTTCCATATGTGAGTTTGTGGCTCTGATGCTGATTTATCCCAGGGGCTAGAGGACAGATTTTGTGGGCAAATGAGACATTAAAAAACTGTTAAAGTTGAGAGTTGCCATCATGTGTAGACTAATGAGCTGAAGGCATTTTTGTGATTACTGTCTCATATAAGTAAAAATCTTATACTTTATGGATAATTGAGAGTATTTCTGAAAGTGCGGCTACATAACTTTTTAAAATGTCAAAGCTGCTGGACAGCGTCAGTCTGAACAGTCAATGGATGTATGCCCGTTTTATTCCTCTATGTTGGGGACTGATTTTTGGTGTAGATCCCAATCCTTAAACAGTCATGAATGCTGCAGAATTTTGATGGAATATTTCACTTGCACTGAGATCACATTTTTCTGCAGAGCTCTGATCACTGTGCATTCAGCCGGACACAATAAATCTTTTATTTCATGTTTATTCCAGGCTCTGCACAGAGAGCTGTAATAGTAGGGCTACTGCTCTTGAATACAGTATGTTCACACTATGGCCACATGTTCAGTAAACAGAATTATTATTTTTTTAGGCTTTAATGGTTCATTTCACGCTACTTTAGTGAGCTGATGTCTAAGATTACATGTCTGCTGTGGCTGAGGAGAAAATGAAGAGTGTTCTTTGGCTAAATTTGATTATACTCGCATTTCTTTCCTATATTGTCATTAATCCTGCCATTCATTTCTGTAATATCAATTTTCTCTGCTTCCTGTGCTCTCCATTATACCGTTCATCAGTGGAGAAATGCAGAAAATGAGGGTGTTTTTTCCCCCTCTTCCACACAGTTTTCCAGTACTGCAGATAAGAATGCTCTTCTCTAATTGAGTTTACCACTAGATGGCCACGTTACACTTTGACTCTTACTCACACACACTGTAATTACAGTGTGTGAAGCATAAAACAAGTCTTTTTAAGAGATCTTGTGCATCTTTACCTACATGACATTAATGGATTGCTGTAGTTAAGGAGTTAAAAGGTTATTTAAAGAAACATTTTAACAGTTCTGAATTTGTCCCCATCAATGCGTAAATAAAGATCCTCTGAATATCTCAAATAATAGATTGGTTTGCAGATCAAATACTATGAGCAGAATGATACAGTAGTCATGACCTCCAAATTCTGCCAAAAGCATGTTTTTCAGTCACATTGAGAAATCTTTGAAAGGATACCAAGACATGTGGAACCACTATGACGTATTCTGTCTAGAAATGTGGACTTTGAAGAGTCCAGCCGCTGAACTGGAACAAAAACTTTCTGCCAGATATTTCAGTGAAGCAAAGCTGCTCGTAGGTCTGTGCAGTCTGCTATAGTTTGGTTACACAATTTAGTTTTGTGTGACACATGCTGAAGTAGGCTGGGTCAGCATTTACTGTTCAACTGAGTAAAATTTAATTTTACTGATGAGTGGATTAGCTTATGACCAGATGTTGAAACCCCACACCAGAGTGTTTAAGCCCCACATGTAAGGTGTTTGCATGAAAACAAGCATTCACTCTGGTGGGGTATCACTGCCAACTTGTGTTTGATAATGACTGTGCAGAAAAAAAGCTTGTGGAAATGAATATGACTAGATTCAAAGCTAGAGTTTAGGTTTGAACTTGAGAGGACCCCAGTTGTCATGACATGCTGCTCTTTCTATGACGCTGCTCTCACATGTTTCCAATATGGGGCACCAAACCGCCGTTTTACGTCTGAAATGGGGCGGAACACAATTCTGCTCTGGCTGGAATGTAGAGCATGGAGACCCGGCCGGATGGGACTCCGTCTGACAGACTGAGTAGCCAGTCCCAGACACTCCTCACGGAAACTCAGCTAATTGAAGACAGCAGGGCTTACTCCATTCCCCAGTTTGTGTTTTAGGCCATGCTTTCCATGAAGCTAAGAGTTTGCATCGGTGTGCGTTAAGAGGCAAAGAACTTGGACTAAGGTTTTCTTTCTGTACTATACAAACTGGTAAATGTTTAGCGCTTCATGTTTTGGGTAATAAGTGGATATGGCTTTTAACTATATTTGTTATTGACATAGCTATGCTTCAGATATTGCTTGATCATGGTTACATTTATTGATAACACTGCTTTCAAATTGAAGCTGATTGGAATGGGATACATTTGACAGATATTTGGTCAAAATGAAAAATCGCCCTTTTGATCTGAAAGTAATGCAAGTTAAAGTTTCACAAAGCAGAACACAGAATGCTGTTACCTTATCTATATTAGCCTGGCTCAAGTTAAATTAAAATGCATTAATCCCAGGGAGAAATTGTAATTTGAAGCAATGTTTGAGGAAGCATTCTCATTAACTTGCGCTGTAAAAAGAAAAAGGATTGTTCAATCTTAATTATTTGTGATAATCGTGATTGTGATTGCATTATCTTCATTAATGTATGTTTTTATTCCTTTGTCTTGGGGGTAAGATGCAAAAGCTTTTTGTTATTATCATGTTGTCATATAATTCATTTCCTCACCAAAAACATGTCCCGAGGTTTTCTTTGACTCATTCATGCTTATTTGAGAAATCCCTGAATCACCTGTGGAAGCGAATGAGTGGTGCCAAAACGGCTGCTACTGCATGGCACCTCCTATTCTGCAAAGCTCCTTCCCTTCCTCGCCGAGCTCCGCCCCAGCAGAGCACTCCTTACCCCCGCCTCCCACTTTCAGCTGCAGCAAAGTAGCGCTAGCAGTAATTAGAAAACACCTGGTGGGATTTGGCATCGACTGAGCTCTACTAATGACTTTCTGTAGCCTGCTACCCAAATGGTGGTAAATGGTTTTGCATTTATATAGCGCTTTCCAGCCGTACACCTACAGCGCCAAAGCGCTTTACATTGCAGACATTCACCCATTCACACACACATTCACACACCGGTTGTCGGCAGCTGCCATGCACCGGCACTGGCCTGACCCAACCGGGTCAACCCAAGTCATCATCATTATTATTGTTCCTCAGAAACAAACACTAGAGCAGGATTATATTAGCTGATTAGTTAAATATTTTAGAATAATTCCCACCAACAGATATTGGTAGGGTGTGTAAGTTTGAATTATTCTGATGTAAATCTTACCTTTTAATTGCTACCAATTATTTTTTCCTTGATTTAAAATAAGTTACAACTGATTGAATAAGAAAAGATAAATGAATAAAGAAATAAGAGCAAGCCAGTCTTTTGAACAGCTCTTTGAAAGAAATGGCTCCTCAAGATCCGGCTCCCTTCAATAAACCATAAATCCCATCTCTACCAGCTTGGATTGTTTAGCTCATACGCAGTAGCTTGTGGAGCATGACAGGCCTTTTCTTATAGATTTTTTACTGAACTATATTCTCTGCAAATTTCACCCATTTTGAGGGGCTAATCTATTGAAATAGAAGAATTCAGAGATGTTTCTGTTTTATGGATTCATATGCAGCAGTTTGTGAGATGGTAATAAAGTTGCATTTGGCTATTGATTAAATATTTCTTCAAACTTAACTTGAACCAGGGGATTGGACCTCACAGTGAGAATAATCAAATCTACTGATATTTAACAGTTTGTGACTGTTTATTCAGTAGATTTAGAGAAGAAGTCGATACAACTAAAAGTTTACCTGCTGGAGGCTGTAAAGTTTGCTTCTTTTAAAAAGAATGAGAGAAGCAAACTGGACTATTACACAGATGGGTTTAATTTTTCCCAGAAACTATGGAGTTTCTGTGTGCATGTGGTGAGCTAAGCTCCCATGGTAAAGTATGACCTGGAATTCCCAGTTTTCCAAGCACTGGGATGCACGCCCAGGGAGGAGTGTCATGCCAACTCAAAGTAGTCTGGAGCAGGGTTTCCTTGGCAGCAGCCGTGCGTTCTTTCACTTGTCCAGAGAATATAGAAATTTCCGGAAACTGACTAGTTAATTGGTCACAGAGGCCCTCAGGAATGTCTCGGATTTTTAGTGGATTTTTACTGCTTTTACATAATCTATCACGTCAGCACTGGACTGGAAAGTGTGATATATATCTTTGGAGGTCTACATAGAGTATAGCTCTACTCCAGCCTGGAAACACTGATGTCAGAGAGACCATGCGCACTGACCCTGGTTCAGTTACGGCCAACAGTCTGAGTTTTAAAAGTCTCAGTGGTCTGGAAACAGTGAAGTCATGGGCGGAAACATACACCACATTATTAACAACATATATAGTTTTATGTGGAAGTGACTCGTGAGAGTTTGACATATTTTAATGGAGTCGCTTCTCATTGCGACCTGTGGGTTGGTAGAAGTGGACCAACCAACTCTGCTACATCCAAATTGTTTAATTTGTTAGTTTGGATTCCATCATCTAACCCCTAACCCTGCTCCTTACCCTTACTAGTCAGACAACCTTTTTAGTCGAAATCTGTGTAATGCCACAGGTTGGGCCTTTAACAGCTTGTATTAATGTCTGGAGGTGTGCTCAATTTTTAATATCTTAGTTAATAAATCCAGGAACAACAATAGGGCTGTTAAAACAATTATGAAGTAATCAGAGTAGAAAACTGGGGCAGGGAACATTTATTAAACTTTTTCCTCAAGAGAGCAATTATACCATTAAAAGAAATAGTGCTAACCATCTTTGCTGTGGTATATAAAGAATTTTGATCCACCATCATTAGACACTACAGGACATAATTGCTCTAATATTTAATAATGGTGCTTGGAGTATTTTGTATCCTAAAGTATGATTGAAAGTTTTTTTTTCTTGTACTGGGCAAAATATATGCTTTGTCATATTATGCTTATTCTGATCCACTATACAGACATGCTGAATTACACGAACAGTGAAACTTTTTTTTGTAGAAAAAAAGATGATCTTACAGTATATCTGCATATATACTGTATACTGTGTGTCTAAAGTGGTGTCTAAATACATCAATTATTCTCCTTATGTCAACTCAGTCAACAGTTCTGCAGTCTCCAAATTTTAGAGAGAGAAATACTTCTTTTTCAAAGTTGATTTTATACTGCAAAATAATTCTTAATTAAAGCTGTTGCCTTGGTGGTGCTCCTTTACAGCCTGCTGAGAAAGAACGGTACTAATCATGTGTTCAGTGGTGTCCTCCCTTTACCTTGCTTCCTAATCGAAGAATTGATAGTGCTATAATTACCTCCAGCCTTTCCTACTGCTGGATTGTCTTGGATTGTGATTAGTTTGGCAACTTTTTAAGGATTAACTTAAATTTTCAGCAACTTATCATTGTTATTTTATCTGGTGCTCAAGAAAAACTGCTTTACATGAACAATACTGTAAACATTTCCCCAAGAAGTGTTTACATTGTCTGACCTGCAAGATTTAGTATGACCTTGAAAAAACTATTTAAGGTCTATTCTGTTTACTTTTTAATTATGAATCTTTTAAGTCTACTTTATTCATTATTTTTGTCATCACTCATTGCAGTAGTCCCCTCAGCAGTGGATTTGTGGTTTATTTACATGTTCTCCCAGTGCATGCTTTCTCCCACAGTCCTCAGAAGTGAATGCTTCTGTGATTATTTGATCTTTAGCTGTTGGCGGGAATGTTCACATTCAGGATTGTCTGCTTCTGTGTATTGGTTTTCCTTCTCTCATTCAAAGCAAGATGGACCAAAGTTCTAAATTAACACCCTAAGAGTGTACCAACTGAGCCTAGTTTGACCATCACTGTCCATCATTTCAACCATGATTGCATAATGTCATTTTAAGGCTTGTAAATCCAGAACTAAAGTCCTGTGCAGGATAAAGCTGGTTTTGAGAATAGATGGATGGATAAATAGATTAAACATTTAGATGTAAGATTTAATACCAGGTACCAAATTATAAAAAAGAGTAGAGCTTAGTATAGTAGAGCTTCAGGATTTTGGAAGGTCTTATTGACCTGATATTGGAGGTTAAATTTTTTTTGTAAAATCTATTAAGTTAATTGAGAATATTAAATAATAAAAATGAATATTGGAATATTGAGGTGAGAAGGCATGACTTTTGCACTGAATTATTTATAGCTTAAATATTCTTCCAAGTTCTCATAATGAATCAGAGAAAATATACAGTTATAAATAATCTGATCTTCAATTTTTCTAATGTACTGATACTGTACGGTCAGTAACATAAATATTGTCAGTGGGCTTAAAACCTATCGCATCAGATACATGTGAAGTCATTTGCTCCCTCAGGCTAATTTAGCCATGTTTCTCCCCCTCTTTAACACTTCAAGTTGGATGCTTAGCTGCTATCAGTGGAATGCAGCTGCTTTAAGGGGCTGCCATCAATTTTCACTGAGGTTTGCAGTTTCTGCCACTGCCTGGTCAGAAATTCCATTTACGTTGTCACATCAAACTACAGCACATGCTTTAAGAGAGAATTATGTTTGCAATATCCTCTGCAGTTTGTTGAGCTGTGGTATTTATTTGCTTTGAGTGAACATGAGGTTTGGTTTGTTACTCATTATACTTGTTACTCAACGTAACCACCCTTAATCATCAAGCAATTTTATTGTAGATCATTTTTACAGCAATCTCAGCCATTGATGCTGCAGCTCCTCTAAAAACAAAATCAGTTAAAGTTAAAACTATACAACCATGGAGAAATGAGAGAATCAAACAAATGGAAAGGAACTGCAGAGGAGCAGAAATAAAATGGAGGGAAACAAAATGAACTATTCACTTGCAGATTTTTAAGGAACAGAATAATTACAACAATGCAGTAAAACACGCAAACTTTGTAACTCAAAACAAAAAAACATCTTAAATTCCTTTTTAAATCATCTATATTTTGGTAAACACAGATTTTAAAAAGTCCTTCATGTCAACATCAGATGTCAACATGTGAGGACTTTTCAGACCACTTCAGAAGTAAAATCAATGCTATTAGATCTAGCCTTTTACTGTATCTCAATGAAATTTTGATTTTAACATATCTGAAGCATTTTTTTTTACCTGAGGAAATACTGGAGAGTTTTGTCCTGGTTGATGGGAAGATGCTCAATCGAGTTTTAAACCCAACAACCTGTCTCTTAGATTCCATTCCCACATCGCTTTAAAAAACATTTTATGGTTTCTTTGAGTTTGAGCTTTAAACATAGAAATTACTTTCATCAGGCCCATCAGGCTTTCCCATCTGCCTTTAATAATAAGGTCTGTTGATAACAACAGACCTGTATCCAAGTTATCATTTTAAGAAAGATTATAGAAAAAGCTCTTTTTATTCAACGACACAAGTTTTTGAATAAACACAGTATTTCTGAAAAACATAAATCTGGTTTTACGTTGAACCACAGTTCCAAGACGGCCCTTTTAAAGATTATTGAAGACCTTAGATGCAGTATGGCTCACAGTAGCTTTATGTCCTGGTGCTGTTGGATCTTTGCGCCACAGTAGATTATCACATTCTATTAAACAGACTTAGAAGTCTGGTGGGCCTCTCAGATACTGTTTTAGAATGGTTTTACTCCTTTCTCACAGATCAACAGTTTTTCATATGCTTGGACAAATGTTCCTCAAGGATTCTGTGCATGCTGCTAGGGCTGCAACTAACGATTATTTTAATAATCGATTAATCTGTCGATTAGTTTTTCGATTAATCGATGAATCGG
>JAPMNP010625566.1:0-10931 GCA_029874935.1 Atherina boyeri
ATTATCACACAAATGGAGAGTTCCCTGAGGTGAGTCAGTGTCTAAAAACCTGATAGGTGAGGGGAAGTTGTTGTGGAAAGAACCTTTTAGGAAGAAAACTGTCATTGTGACACATCGGGTCACTTACCTGAGCTCTGCTGATGTAAGAGGACAGGTATTCCCCTTGATGGAGGCAGTTACTGCTGTTGGTAGACAAATGATTTCCATAGAGACACTAACTTAGAAGGGTGGCCTCCTGATGTGCAACATGCACTGAAAGTCTCTGAAACTTAGAATAAGTGGTCTCAGTGTTGTACGTAAACATAAACGTACGTATGAATCTATAATACACTATTAAAAATCGAAGATAATATTTAAAAAAGCACATTAAAAGATAGTTGTCCTGAGATACAGAAAATATCCTGGCAACGTCCAACAGTTCACTTCAACAATGTTTGCCTCCCTGAGAAGGACACACCTCTTGAGCCTAAAGAACTTGTTATATGATCTCAGATCTGGTCAAGTCCCTTCAAATCTTATTTGACTCTAAGAAGATCATGTCCAGAGTGGTGGTTCATAGAGACACAAACCTTCGCTGTCTGCTGAGGGAGCTGCGTACCGACATTGCCATGGCTGTGGATGACTCTTTCCCGCTTGTCTTTGGTTTGGCAGACAAAAACATCATCACTGAGCAGCTGCTGAAGGTAAGAAAGGGAAAAGTTCCATTTTGAATAGAAGTTATTAAGAAACAATTATACTTACATTATCATGACATGAGTGGTCATCCTTTCATCTAACCACTCTCAGGTTTTCCAAAATAATTTACAATTGTTTGATTTAGATTTGTCCCATGATATGGTAGTTTTACTCATCAAATAACTCTAGACTTCATGCTTTTGTTCATCATCATCCTCACTTTAATTATTAAGCACTTTCACATCAGCAGCAGCTGAACAAAGTGCTGTACACCAAGGGCAACAAAAGAATTAACCAAGACATAAAAAACAGTCAGAATATCATAAAATAATAAACGAAGGGGAAAGATCTAACACCATTAAAACTGTATCAAAATAAAACAATTAAGAGCAAATAAGATCAAGTCTCAGTTTGGGTTGAAGGCCAAAGTGTAGAAGTGAGTTTTAAGAAGAGTTTTAAAAATGGGCAACGAGGAAGCCTGACGAATGGTCAAAGGCAAGGTATTCCATAAACTGGGTGCACAAACAGAGAAGGCCCTGTCCCCCCTGAGCTTCCGCTTGGAACTGGGGACGACCAGGAGCAGCTAGTCAGCCTACCGGAGGGAGCGGGAGGGAGTATATCGGTGGAGCAGCTGAGTTAAATAAGGCGGGGCAAGACCATTTAAAACTTTAAAAGTATACATGAGGATTTTAAAATAGACTATAAAATGCACAGGCAGCCAGTGGAGTGTAGCCAGGACGGGAGTTGTGCTCTCTCTTCCGGGTTCCTGTTAAAAGCCGTGCAGCGGCGTTCTAAACCAGCTGCAGACGGGCGAGTAAGGACTGATTCACCCTAAATAAAGGGAGTTACAGTAATCCAGCCGTAGCGAAAGAAAGGCATGGATTACAGTTTCTAACTGCTGCTTGGAAAAGAAAGGTTTCACCATTGCCTATTTTCTTAGGTGATAAAAACTTGATCTGACTGTGGCGTTGATTTGGCTGTGAAGTTTAAAATCACTGTCCAGTCTAAAACCAAGATTTGAAACTGTGGGCGAGGACCCAGAGGGGTCTCACATGAGCCACCAGGTCCAAACATTATCATGTCTGTTTTCTTCTCATTAAAATTTTAAAAGTTTAAGGCCATCCATGCTTTAATATCCTCAAGACGTACAAGCTAGAAGAGGTTTAACTGAAAAGGTGTCATGTCACTTTAGAGATATATAAATCTGGCAGTCGTCTGCATAACAATGGAAAGAGATAGCCTACCATGTTTCTAAGAATAGACTCAAGAGGAAGCAGATGAGAAAAGCAAGGGAACTAAAATTGAATCCTGGGGGACGCCATATGACAGCGGAGCATGGCAGGATTTAAAGTCAGCCATTTTGACAGAAAATGTTCTGTCAGACAGGTAGGATCTAAACCACTCCAGGACAGTGCCACAGAGGCCAACTTGGTGCTGTAACCGCGAGATTAAAATGTTGTGGTCTACAGTATCAAAGGCAGCGGTAAGGTCCAACAGGACAAGGATTACTGGAGTCGCATGCCACACCGGATGACAGGCTACTATTAACAACAGCAAGTACCAAATACCGAATAGTGAGAAAAACTTTATCACTGGGAGGGCCAGAAGGCTTAATATGAGCAACCACATCCTCCAAGTGTGATAACGTCACAGGCTCAAATTGATTAAAAGCAACAGGGCAAGCAACACAGACAGAAGGATCAGAAACAGGATGAGAAATGTGAGCCCTCGCAGAGACGACCTTATCAATAAAAAAAACTGCATAATATTGTTGCATATTTCAATAGAGGATTCCAAACCAGCAGTCTGTGGAGCACTAAGAAGAGAGTCAATGGTACTAAAAAGCATTTGCGGATTCTGGCCGTGAGATGATACTATATTAGAGAAATACTCTTTTTTGGCCTCTCTGTTGTGTAAGAATTTGCTGTTTTCCGAATGCAAAACTAAAATACTGGACTTTTTGTTGTTTTCTAGGACACTCTGGAAAAGGAAGGCAGTGAGGGGATCCACAAGGCCATGTACTTCCTTCTGTCCTGGTTGTTAGAGCAGAGCAGAACCACAATCCAGGCTTTCTGGAAGAACTTATCCAAAGACTATAATGTAGACAACTACCCCAAGCTGCAGGCGCTGCTCCCTAACTTGCACTATAGTACGGGACATTCAAATTCCATAAAAACACATACTTTTTTACTGATATTAGGACATGTGTATCTAGGTCTAAGGTTTTTATACATATTGTTGTTTCTTATATTAATGTTAATTTCATATGACAGGACAGGATGCTGCAAGCTCCAAAAGTAAAAACAGATCTTCTGGAGGTCTCAAAGCATCTAACAGCAAGAAGAGGAGTCATGAGGACAGAGGGACAAACTCCCAGCATTCAGAGTATCATGCCAAGACAAGTGATGGAGCAGGTCATATCCCAGCATGCTCTGTTTCTGTCCTCCAACAATGCTACACCAGTTCCTACAGACTGGAAAGAAACGAAAGAAACATTTGAAAAAGCAACTTATTTCCATTGTCAAGTGAAAAGAATATTTTCATGGGGCAATGTGACACTGGTTTTAACAAGACTGCATTTATGCATTCATTATAAAAACAACCTTGTGTTACATGTTTTTACTTCAGGGAATAAAATGAAGCTGTACAGACTGAAGAGTGAAGCTCCAGCCCCACAGCTGCCATCAGGAAACTGTAATAGTGTTTTCAGACCCCTAATTCACTATAATTAAAATGAACTACATACTCAATTCAAACCTATGTCTGCCACAGGTGTGCAAGGATCTTCTTCAGTTCAGAAAGGAATGTCGCTGTCCTCCTTCGAGGCCTTTTCTAAAGATTTTCCGGTCAGCCATGAAAAAAGAGAAACAATACAAATCAAGCAGGAGTATGGGTCAGGTGGTGAGTCATGGACATTCTCTTTCTTGTGGAAAATACTGATAAAATTGCTTGAAATCATCAGGAATATAGATTTAAATTTACAGTAATCAATTCTAAAACAGCTATGCCATTTCCTCTGATACATTTAGGGAAAATTGGATCTGAGTGATCTATTTTCATTTAACAGGGCCCGGCGGAAAATGCATTAAAGTTGAGGAGGGGTTATACTCTCGAGGCTTGAACGAGACAAACGCAAACACATCCAAGTCTACTAAGACAGCCTTTCACCACCAGGGGGAGACAGCCACTATCCTGGTAGCAGCTGCTTGTCTTAAAACTCTGTGTTTTAATAAATGTGGAGGTTTGTTACTGACTCTTTGATAAACAGCATGCACTCATAATATGTGTGTGTGTGTGTGTGTGTGTGTGTGTGTGTGTGTGTGTGTGTGTGTGTAGGTTCACTGTAATGATGACGAGTGTACGGTATGCAAGGATGGAGGGGAGCTGATTTGTTGCGATGGCTGTCCTCGAGCCTTTCACCTGACCTGCCTTGACCCTCCGCTGACCTCCATACCCAAGTGAGTAATAAAAAGGTTTAAAGTGTGTAAATTTTCATGTATCGGTGTAAATGTGTTTGCTTAAAGATAACTTGATTTACAACAGAAAGGCTTTAATGCCGCTTACATATTTCACTCTGCAGTGGTTCTTGGCAATGTGAGTGGTGCTGTGGACACAAAGTGAAAAGAGAGAATCCCCAACTACCTTTACAAGTAAGTGCTACAGATATGGTTTTGGATTAGAATATTTGGAAACATGCACAATTTTTTTTCTACAGTAAAATCACAGCTTTGGTCATAGTTTAAGGTTTTTGGGAAAAGCTGAGGGAAGAAACTGATCCGCTTGTTTGATATTTCCAGAAATTTGCATGTGTACAGGAGGGACAATGTAAACCATTAGACTTATTTACAAGAGCACATTGTTGTAAAGTATCATTCAAGTTCATTCAAAATCAGCTTCTTTGCTCCACATGTCTGGAGCAAACTCCCAGAAAGTCTCAGATGAGCTGAAACACTCTGTTCTCAGCTGCTTTTGAATAGGTTTTTATTTTAAAGTTAAAATCTGCACGGCTTCTTATAAGCTGGATTCCCCCCCCCCATCTTTTTTTTATTTCTAAATTATGCTTTTATTCTTTTACTTTTTAATACTTTTCTGCATCCCACTGTAATGCTTTTAATGTTTTATGTAAAACACTTTGAATTATCCTGTAACATGAAATTGTGGTATACAAATAAACTTGCCTTGCCTTCAAAAGGATTTATTTTGGTTTGAGGAAAGATGAACTGTCTGATAACTATTAATCTTAATGATTTGTATGCAGGCTCTCTCGGCTCAGCCTCAGCAAACAAATAAAAACTCAAGCAACTCCATCACAGATGTCTTATTTTACTCTTCGTCTTCCCTCACGAGTGTCACAAGCTCTGTGAATGTGTCCAGTGGCAGAAATAATCAGGTGAAGCACTAATATTCTGTTTTGTTTCCTTTTCCTTAAACCGTTTGATCCCTGTGTCTGGATTTTATTTTTTGTCCTCTGCTTGAAAATTGCAAATCCATAATGAAATAAGTCTCTCTGCAACCACAAGGTCTATCTGAATTCTTTTGAAGTCATAGTAAAGGGAAAACTTGTGAGATTTGTAAAAATGTGTAAATATCTATGTGTTACTGGTAGAGAATGAATAGAGATGGCACAGATCACTAATGACAAAACATTTCAGACATGCCTAAACGAAACAAAACAAATACTTTCAGGGTGAATATGAATATCCCTTTGGAAAGAGGGAGGTGTAGCTCTGAACCTCAGTCAAATCATAGTATGAAATGTGAACATTGTGTCTGCAAAAGGCCAACTCTGATAAAGTAAAGCAGAACAAAATTATAGATTGTATTACTCTAAGTACAGTAAATTAATCTTTCTTCCAACTTTTCTGCCTTTACCCTTTATTCTTTCATTTTTAATTAAAAAAATGTTATTTGCTGCTTCTATGAACTCTATTCAGTGCTCAGAGGGAGAGCTTGTGGGTGTGAGGGGAGTGTGCGGTGTTTGTCACCTCACTGGAGGAGATCTGTCTCGCTGCCTCCAGTGCTCAGAGTGTTTTCACACAAACTGCCACTTCACCAAGTAAGACAACAACTCATTTCTCTCTAATATAACAGAAAAGGGTTTTAGGGTGGACATGTCACACAACATTTTAAGTCTTTTATAAAAGTCATTCACACCATGTATTGTATATTTTTGGAATCTCAATCCTGTTTATTCTAGTACTGATTCACTGTGTGCATTAATGGTGTGCACAAAAAATTATCACTATCAAGGAAATGTTGGCTAATGAATTGTAATCCGAGCTCAACAGCTGAGTATTTGATTACTAACTTCAACGAGGATTGATGATTTTGTAAAGTGATACCAGAGGTGCAGAGCCAATCAAATAGTTTGGCTTTTGTCTCACAATGAACATTAACCAAAAACATAATGTTATCCAGCCAGTGTAGCCAGTGTAATTTGCCAGCTGAAAGGCTTTGAAGCTATTCCTTTGTGAACCTCAAAGAGTATTGATTGACAGAAACATGATACACTGATATGAGTAGCCTGACTCACAGTCCTTGTGTGTTTTTAAGAGGGATGTCCATCTGCTTGTCCTGCTCCAGGCTGTGGGGTAGCTCTGCAGAGAAAGATGCTGAACCAAAATGTGTGCAGGTGTGTCTATAAGCATCTACAAAAAGACATTGAGAGTAAAAATTTTCCTTTTCTGAAAATGCATATTTTAATCAGTGAAATCTTCCATGATTATTTGTTTCTTTTTAGTTTGCATCAGCAGCTCAAAACACACTCATTCACGATCAGAGTGCCTCCTTCTCTGAACCCATTACCCACAATAATGAACCGGACCCCATCCTTGGAGACGTGAGTGAAGCTCGATATCATACTACAAATGTACTGTAAACGTGATGCGAATGAAACAAAGCATGTCAGACACAAAATGGCTGCTGCTGTTCTCATCACATAGACAGCAGATGAGTTGCCATACAGCCCCCAGGGCCTATCAATAAGCAATGGGGATCACTGTGTCAGTGTGTGGTCTATGATGTAGGGCCTTTTGCATTTCCTGTCTGGCTCTGCTGTACAGAGGTTGATTCTAGTTTTACTTTATATGCAATAATGTACACTTTTAGCAAGTCAACTGTTGTTTGCATCAGCAGCTAAAATCAAAGATGAGCTGGTGGGACTTTATTTAAGATTTTAAGATGGACTGCGAATCATCTTCCAAACCTGCTGCTAGTTTCTGAAATACACTTTCTACAAGCAGTGGTAAGGAGGATGTCTGCAGCCGTCAAATAGGCTGTGATAATTGTGGAAAGGCATGCTCAATCACAGGTATTCAGAGACTACGTAGTTTTGCTAAATATGTTGGTATGATAATCTAGCTTATCTGACCCTATTTAAAACTTTAGTGCCGTTCCTAAATGTGATATGCACGTTGAAGAGAAATGTTACCTCTTTGAACAGATTCTTTGAGGGTGTAATTGCTGCTTTGGTCTCTATGGATGGAAGAAGTGTGGCTTATTGAAAAGAAGTATGACAACAGTGATTTCTAACCACATTCTAAGGGATCTGATACTCGTCTATCACTCTTTGTTACTTACTCACTACACTTTCTCTTAAACTAAGAACAAAAACAGTAAGTTGGGTAAAAATATTTTCATAATTCAATTTCCAGTGATTACACAACAGTTGTCTATGACTTGTGCATGCTAACAAATTTCAATAAAGACAGCTGAATCTCCTTTTGTCGAACAATTAGCTTTGAGGTTTGACAACTTTGTTAAATGACTTTTTGTTTAACTTTTGCTTAGCAATAATATAAGTCCCGATGAATGCATCTTTGCTATGTGATTAAACCTAGGCATGGTGTTCTGTGGAATATCACATCCCTAATGTGTTGTTTTTGCTCTTTCTATGCCAGCAGAACTCCATTGATGGAATCTTGCAGTGGGCCTTTCACAACATGTCGCAGCCTCTTCCTGATTTTCAGGGACGCTACCAGTGACAGATAACCAGGCATACAGATATCATAAACAAATAATAAGGAGATGACTTCAACACAAAGTCACATAAGTGCTGTTCTTCTCTGTAAATGAAATGCAGAAGAAATGTTGGTTTAGCTTTTGGAACACATGCAGCTTTAATAAAGCTCTACTGTCCTCTGTGTTTGGTTTATATACTCTGTTGGCTTTTTAGTTCACATTGTATCCCTTGCAATCAGCAATTCTACGTTGGAATAATACTTTTTTGTGATAGCAATGGTTTTTTCTCACTAAAAATTTTTTTTCGAGAACATCTATGAACCTCTTAAAGCTCTTAAAGTAACTTTAAATTTGCTACAAGGTAGAGTAACCAAATTAGTCTGTGACTCAGAGCCTACTTCTAATACTTCAGTATGTCAGTAGTGTAAATTTACTAAAACCAGCTGACAAAAAGTGAGCGTGGCCTTTTTGAGCATTCAGAAAAAAATGGACTCGTCTGTTTTCTCTGATCTCAAACATATCACAAAAATTTTTCTCAAGTTTCTGTGTAGCTTCATAGCATTCCTGAACAGGACAGGGGTCAGTGCTGACGTGGGAGAGCTGGCAGCAGGCCACAGACACATCTTCTCAGGCCATGGTTCTCACAAGCAAAATTACAAAAACTTTTGAACTTAAATTTGTTTCAATATTTGTCATAATTCTGAAAGTAGTCCAGTAGACCTACAGATACTGCATTTGAATGTGTTTACTCATCCCACACGTGTCCACCTAGGGAAAGCAGAACAAAAGTAGACTAGGTCCATGTCAGGATTCAGTTTTGCTCAAATTCCCCGGTGATGCAACAATGTGAATATATAGCATGCTCAGAGGTAGAGAAAAGAAAGTGCAAACTTTCAAGTGTGCATGAAGTTTTTTCCTAAGTCTATTTGGAGCTGCAAAAGAATTCACATTCACATATCACACCAGATGGTTTCAATACAATGAGGTACGTACCCTGAGAAATGCCTCTGTTTAACAGGAATTCCTCAAGGACTATATCACTTAGATGGGGAATGTTGTTTTTGTCATGCAATTCATGAGTTTTAGCATGACTGCCAGTAGGATGGAGCTAGGCCTGGCAGCGCAAAGATTTTTCTCCCTTCGGTATTTGGTAACCATGGCTCCCATCTCCTACAAACTCAAAACAGATAATGGGAAAAAACGCCTCGGTGTGTGTTTCTGTGCTTGTGCATTTTAGTTTATTTATCAGCACACTTTCAACAAATGGTTCATAAAGCATCCTGCATACCACAGGCCTCAGTAGGGGAAGGAAGCATCTCTGACACCAAGAAGGAAAAGCCTTTTCTTCTTATATGCACTGAAGAATAAAAATGTGATACAAATTTGCCTCAAAATGTGTAATAAGAAGTAATTTAGCACTGCTGATGATTTAAAAGGTTTGTTTGTTTTATTTTATTTACTTAATATGGTCTAAAAACAAAACAAAACAAAACATCTTGCATAAAAATCTGCTTACAGTGTTTTAGTTTTAGGAGAGGAATGTTTTTACCTCACTTATAGCCTCTGCTTTACTAGCTTTCTTGTTTGTAGTTGCATCCCACATGAGAGACCACATGGAAAAGCTGATAAAACTTCCCAAGAGCTTCCTCTGTTTAACAAAAAGAAAAAAAAGGAAACACTCTCTTACCACAAGGTGGCTCCCATCTGAGACAGATGCAATTAAACACTACAGAAATGCACTATGCCTTGGTTATCAAGTAATCATTGCAGAATGATAAGAGGAAGTATTTCCTCCGACAAACAATGTTTGTGGTGGTTGGAAATTACCCAGATTTTATCTGAACAAAGACAACATTTCAGTTTACAGGCTGAACAGTACAGTTTCAGGTACAAGGAAACACAGGGTTGTTAACTCCATTAGAATTACTTTACCACCGCTCTCACTTGAGGTATCAACATTTTAAATAAAATGCGTGGACAGTTTGTGAAACATGTATTGTTCTTACATATTTATGACCCCATTATAAAAAATGTTTGCACAATATGGAATACAACCATTGACATTGAGAAATTTGGTTAACTTCAGAAAAGCAAAGACTGAAAGCAAAAATAACAACAACAACAAAAAACAACCTAAAGACTTTAAAGGAAAATAATTGTGGGGAATACAGAAAATAATAAAAACTGTCTCGTATATCACAACTGAGTTAACTGACAACAGGCCATAAAATTGATTTTGTGCAAAAAGAGAAAGGCGTGATAATGTAAGGATGGGGGGGGCTTCTTTTGCATTTTTTTTTTTTTTTAAATCAAGGAATACGCAGAAATTTATATCCCAGGAAATTATGATCTTTAGGCAGCTTTGGAGCTCAGCAATTAGACTGTACTTCACCCTAAAACGATCAAATGTGGTGTTTGTTCATGAAATGAAATAAAATGGTCCATATTTACGTTTCAAGAATACACACCCTCTAGTGGTAATACAGAGTACATTTTAAAACTGCCATCCATGAAGGCAATGACTACATAGCAGAAGGATAAATGCTTTCTGCAATTCATGGTTGCAGAGTGGCTGGAGTCTAGTTATCAGGAGAAGAAGCAGAGTTATAAGGATATCAATGCAGCTAAAGTTATTATTGCTTTCTTTAACCCTAAACAAATACTTAAGATTTCTAACACTAACAAAGTCAATGACATGTGATGAGGTTCATGGATGGTGAGGCACTGACTGTTTACGAGTCAGATTTACAATTGTAAGAACTCAATATCTGTTCAATTGGTAGCATGCATGACCACTGGTAAAGGTCATTATCTCATCAGCATTCCTCTTTTACACTCTCTCACACACACATTTTCTATCTCTACATAGAAAATTTCTTTTATAGCAGCAAGAGTCAAATAGAGCGAATCTCCAATGCACCATCCATGTGTTCCAAACAATTCATACTCATTTTGCATAAATAAAACTGTGGAAATGTGAACAACACAAATTCAGTTTTGACCATTAGTAAAATTCTTAGTTGTTTTAATACATTTTAAGCGTGAAGAATAAATAACTGTTTTTTTAAATACATTTAGTTTAGATTGCGAAAAAACAAAGCAAAAACCTGATATTTATTGCTCACAAGCAGCCATCGTGGATGTCACAGAAATGATGTAGCGGTGCAAGTTGATGGCATAACCATCACTGTCCCAATTATGCTGTTTTCCACGCTTGAAACCTGAAAGAGAACTGCTTTGCAGCAGGAAAGCCAGCAACACTCCAGGTTAATAGAAAGTCTTATTGGTGCACGGCT
>JAPMNP010625582.1:0-28962 GCA_029874935.1 Atherina boyeri
ATCTCCATCTAGTCTGTTCGCTTCTCTTATCGACATGTTTCCATTTTCTAAACTGCTCTCGCTCAATCAAATTCCCTCTTCCTTTAATGACCATTTTTCATTTTCTTTTTCATTCACTCTTACTTCATACCGACTGGGCTCACCTCACTCCTGTCCTCTCTACTTTCCCTGGTGGGCTTTATTTCACCCAGTCCACACGGCCCCAGGTGGCCATGCCTGTCCTTGTAACGGCTGTTGACTGGGCGGAAGCAGCGGGGTACAGTGTCCTTCAGGGCCTGACACAATGGGGTAACCAAGTGTCAGCGTTCAACAAAGTTTTACTTCAGATGAATTGGGATAAAAGCAACAGAAAAGAAGGACAGGCAGAGGATAGAGATTAAAGCGATCAGACTAGGTCACTTTACCATACTGTTGTTTCACATTTTGTTGACATGATGGATTTTTTTCATAACTGTGGCTTGGGTCAGTGCCACAAGTCCCGAATCCAATATGATTTTTATCAACTACTTCTGAATCTTTCATGCCTTTGTTTCTGTTTGCATCTCTCTTTCTTCTTGCCATCCCCTCACTGTGCCTTGCTCCTGCTGCTGCTGTCCTTCCCCTTACTCTCCTCTGAAACCCTGCCAGCCAGCCAGCCAGTGCCACAAAGCATTAGGACCAAACACTATCCCATGCCCTACTCAGGCACATCTTACTGCTCACCCCCACCCTTCCAACACTTCCATGTATATACACACGTGCACAGAAAGAAAGTCCAGCACTTCTTCACACCATTTACTAGAGCTGGTGACAGAAACACAGTTTACACATAATGCTTGGGGGAGGTCTTATTCACAGTGGCAGACTTGCCCCGGCACTACCTCTCTGATATAAAAGATACAGACACAGAATACAAGTACTCTCTTCTTAATTCAAAACACGCACATTTTCCCTTGTAGCAACGCACATACATTAAAGTGCATTAAAGTGTGCGCATATGTTCCTACACACTGTAGTTTTCAGATGCACAGTCAAAATCTTTCAAGCTCGTGGACATACGGCGCAAAAACATGAGCATGTTTGTGTATGTGTCCACATGCGTAAGCACGATCTCCCCTCTCTACTTCTTTCGTGCAGCCACACACGCACATAAGCTCTACACAAATTCACAGGCTCGGTACACAATGGCAAACAAACAGTCATTAGTAGATTTCGGGCTGCCTTTCAGTTCTGTTCAACTCTGTTGTTGGTGTACCCGTGCCTCTGGGGTGGCGCCACTGCTGTAGGTTTTAATAAAAGCATTGTCTTTGGAAGCTGTCTAAAGGGACTTGGTTTCATTTTGGAGTGTGGCTGCTGCTGCTGTTACTGTTGCTGTGGATGTGGGAGGAGAGAGGGCTATTGCGCTGGGACATGGGGGCGGCCAGGTTCAGTGTCAATGTGGGACCCTCCAAGGACTGGAGCTTATTGTTTGATAGTTTCAATATACAATCTGCGGGTATATATGTGTATGTGAGATAATGTGTTCTGTGGTAATGCACAGCAAGCACATGGGTACATTTATGGATTTCCAAGTTGTGTACAAATCAGAGCATACATATCTGACACAACTTGATGCTTAAGCTATCCAACAGATACAGTACAACTCATCTACTGGATCTTTTTTTTATATAAACACACATGGCAGTTGCAGAAAAGCTCTCTCCACTGTGGTGTGAGATGAATTCTATGAAGCAAATAGTGGAGACAAGAAACACTAATGTGAAACTGCTCCACCATGAAACCATGTGATGTTTACAGGATGCTATAATGAGCTATCTCTATACGACACACAGGTGTCCATTAGGTCTCTGTGCTGACCAATCTGTGACACCATTCAGTCAACAGTTACTCCATCTGTCAGCATTGAAACACCTCTGAAAAAGACCCTCAAGGGGACATTTGTGCCATTTATGATGGACAATGAATGCCTGCTCTCAACAGGAGTACAATGCTGCGGCCATGATGAGGTCAAATTAAACGTTAATGTCTGCGTTTGTAGCCATAGTTCGGTTTTCACCCTTCTCCCACAGGCACCTTCAGATCCCATCAACGGAAGCAACATGCACACATCTTTAAAGAGGCAAAGAGAAAGAATGAGTATGGCTATCTCGAAAGCAGCAGCAGAGGAAAAATCCTAATTGTGCCTTTAAGTGGGTTCCCTCCTGTGGAGTGAAGGTGCAAGGTAACGGCCATCTTAAATCACAGCCTGGCTGTGGCCTTCATTAAAGCCATAATGCCAGGCTCTCCCTTTAATGGAAATGGAAGCTAGCGAGGCTGTGGGTGTAAATTAAAGTGTAAGGCCCGAGTAGGGAAAGATTTCCCCAGCTCTGACAGGTGCGGCCTGAATTAGCTGTAGTGCTGTTCGAGCAGTCAGTGGGAGAACACTGGTATTGATTTTAAGCACTGTTGCATTTCCTATCTGAAAAGGAATGTGTATTACTAGAGCTAAGCACATCAATCACTCAGCATTCCACCACTCTCCCCTGGCATGCTTCAGATTTTGAAATGATAAACAAACAGGAACAGACCAAAACAAAAGACAACGCCAGCTGCAATGTTACTGTACACGGCTGTGCTCGTGCGCATCAGCATGAGTCTGGTAAAATGCAACTGTACACACACAATTGGTCCACTTCATCTTCTCTTCCTTGTGTTGACAGGATGCCATCTCTATTCAGGGCATGTTCTGCATTGCGTGTCACCTTGGTCAAACAGCTGGCGTCAGCTCCTTGAGCTCTGGCTGTGGCCCACTCACATGTTTATGACCTGCATGTGTCAGAGTTGTTACATGCATGCAGTGAAGCCATGCAGCGCTGTGCCTCCCTGCGTAGGACCCCGCTGCTTATCTCTGCCTCCCATCATACCCCACTGACCCTGTCCAGAGGTGCTGGCTGGGGGAGAATTAGCCTTCTTGGCCTATTCCCACACAGGAGTCAACCCACAAACAGACATGCAGACATGCCTGGCCACAACAAGATGAATACACACCCACCCACATGCACCTTAAGATGTGCAATGACAAATGATAAGGCAGCATTCAACCACAGGTGTCCCTGGTGTGACCTCTTACACGTGACCTTGGACAGAAAGCTTTTCATGTAGAGGCCGCACATCAATCAGCCTCCATCAATCACACACTCACATGCCACATCCTTTCACTCCCCACAACCTTTAATGGCCCCAACATCCATCACTACGCCCTACCCTTTCACTGACATCTGGAAAAATATAAACACTCCATAACCTTTCTCTCAGGCTTTCCCATTCAGCAAACACATGCATACAGTAAACAGACACACATTTTGTCCTGCAGTGATGACTCCGCTACCACATGTGATGTGTTGCTGTTTTGTCGGATGTTCTGTTGTGTCTGTAGGTGAACTCTTAGAGATACTCCCTGGTGACACATCTGAGGTATCAACCCCTGCGCTAAGACTCGACCAACATGAGCCAACTGGGAGTAAAACCTCAGCGTTGACAGACTGTGGCCAGGAGCATCCTGTCTAGAAAGTCACTTGATCAAAAATCTCTCACATGTCACATATTTTTAGGCTGTCGTGTGCTAGAGGATGCCGAGACTTGTGACTTCTACAATTCTGTAACACTGGTAAAATGATCTCTTTATTACTGCCCCTTTAAATGTATTCTTATGCTTATTTACCATAAGACAAGACAACATGTGCATTCAAAAAAGAGCATTAAAAGAGACTAATGATAACTGTACAGAGCACATCAGACGGCCATATTAGCTTGACGGTGGATTCGTATTTAGTAAGTTGGAGTGCAGGCGCTTGAAAAGGAGGGGCATTCTTGATTAAAAGCAAACAAAACAAACAAAAAAGAAAGTGAGCATAGAGCTCTTTCAGCTTGTAATTACACCAGAGAACATATTCTAATTGGCACCGTCTTTATGCAGGACTATTATCAATGTCTCTCTGAGGCAGAGGGAGAGAGAAGGGGTGGGGTGAGCGATGGGTTTTATGTCAGTAAGCCCAAGGTCCATTTACACATGGCTGAGGATTGCAAATAATGCCAACATAGCAAGTCCAGCTCACAGGAAAACATAAAGAAGAGCTTATTCCAAATGTATGAGCATGTAACATTTAGCAAAAGAGGGATTGTGTGAAAAGCCTGTATTTGTTGTAGTGGTAAAATATAAATAAATAAATATTGGGTGGGCTGACAGTGTGACAGTAATGTTTGAAGCTGTCCAAAATAGGCCAAAGATGTGAATCCTAAGGCTGTCAGATCTGAAGAAATGAGCAATAATGACTTAAACAAAGAGCAATCTAGTGCTGTCAAATGCCAAGGAATATCATCACAAAGTCACATGCATAATTAATCATCATCCTAGACAGCCAGTGCTGCCACAAACACATTTGCTGACATTAAGTTTCATGTGTTAAAATTAGCTGAAAACCCAAGCAGGGCATCCTTTTTTTTCTTTTTTTTTCTTTATGCATCTGCATATATTAACAAAATGCATTAAGTGCAATGCTGGAGCTCCTGCTCTTCTCCAAATATCGCAGTAGCTGTTGGCATTTTGTTCCACTTGTGGGTGTAACAGCTGACCTACACTCCTGAGTGGTGAATGTGCAAACTAATAGGGATGCATTAACATGCCATTCAAAACAGATGCTGTGCTGGCGTATGCTATGTTAACTGGCATGATAAAGATAGTTATTAGTCAATACTAGTATTCTATGGTGTTATCTGCTAAGTGTGAGCTTTTCTGAACAGCCATCAGTAGCACATATTAAACATCTCACCCTGAACTTTAGGGTGGGATTGGGAAGCTGTACTAAAAAGATATGTAAAACTAAATTTGGTAATTGTAGCTCCTTGAATGTAATACTAGAAAGGTGATGAATCTTTAAAAAAAAATTTTAAAAGAGGGCAGGAGTATAATTGTCTTACCTTGTTTTAGGGGATGTCGTTAGCCATTCTTCATGCTTTTCAAATGTTATCAAGTAAGCTGCAATCTCCTGTGAAAAAGAGAGAAGAGGGGAGAGGAACAGAAAGGAGTGAGGCTTAGATATGTCATCTTTAATCACCGCTCTCTTGTGTTTGTAATACATTTGTGAGACTGCTTCATTGATATTCAGACAGTCTATCCAAGAGCACAAACACAGGAAAGACTGAAACAGGGGCAGTGCCGGGGAGTTCAGGCAGGTAAACGCACCCTGGTAGAAGTAAAATGAAAGACAGAAGTGGGATGCGGCTGAGGTCAGATCATCTTCTGAGACCATCTTTGTTATGAAAGCTTTGATCAAGTTCTCCTCTGAGGACATCAAGGTGCTCTCAGAGAGATTGACGTCTTTGTGTTTGAGAGCGAGTAGCTTTTAACATTTTAGGTCCGATCCTCCTCCAAATCCCTTTGATCTGCCCTTGACACTCCTCTGTGGATCAATCCACTCTTTAACCTTTGAATAATTATTACACGCAAGTCTCACAAATATTGACATGCGTGTGTACTGTTACTTCGAAAAAGCTGTAGATCCTTTGGAGTCAGTTGTGTAAAACCAGATGAGATAGACACTGAAATGAAAAAAAAAGAAACTGCCACTGGCATAAATAGAGATACTTCAAACACTTTCATGTTTCCCAGGCTCACCCTGCCTACTGGATGTGTCTGAGTTTAAGGGGGAACACGCTACACTATACCCGCCATTTTCTCACCAAACTAATGGGCAGAAATAAAAGCACTTTGGCTACTGGTAGACAACCTAATGATTACCAACGACAGCCGGCAATTCACTCTTCACAAGAACATTTGTCAAGCTCTTACAGCAGGAAAGACACAAGAGCAGACGTGATGCCATCTTGCACAAAACATTGCCATCTTATGTTTTGAGGATGTGCGTCTCTCCTCACGGTGGAGTGTCAACAACCCTGAAATAGTAGAGGTGCTGTTCAGATGCTGCCTTGTGAGATCCGAAATGCTTTGTGTTGTCACTATATTACTGTATTGGGACTTGGAATAAAGGTAAGCTGCTTTAACTGACAGGCATGTAACAAAACAGACATGCAAAGATCTCAACCAGATCCCNCCCTCCCTCCCTCTCTTTCAGGTCACTTCTGGCAAAAAACCCAAACAAAACCAAACAATAAAAAAACAAGATTGCAGCAGTCAAATGATAAATTCAAGGTCTAAAACTACAATCACTGGAAGACATCACTGTGGTTTCACTCATCTTTTATGTAAAGTTTATGGGAGAAAATACAACTTCTTCTAAAATAGTATGTGGAAAAGTGTGGAGCATTCTGTATGGTGCAGCATAAAAACTAAGCTTTTTTTAAGTGTCCTTCGTTCCTCCTTTTCTATACAATTAAGTATGCGCCGCTGCAAGAAGACTCCCATTGGCTCATCAAGGCTGTGTCACAAGTGTGACCTGGCACAGGCACAGCACACTGGCGATAGCCCACAGGGATGCTGCAGGGTGTTGCCGTGTGAGGGGTTCCCAGGCTGGCAGGGGTCCCTGACTGGCACTGCTGCCTCCAGGTGCAAGCTGGGAGATAATGTTGTGTTGATTAACTTCCTGTTCTCTTGCCATAACGACCGGAGGCACTAAAGCCATGACAAGACGGAGTCTTGAATTAAGAAAAAGATAGGAAGAGCATGAGCCTGACAAGAGAAGCTCAGGGCTGCTTCTCTGCTTTAAAACTTCTGTTATACAACAGAAAGAAGGAAGAAAAAGAACACTAAGGAATTAAAAATTCTAATAGTAGCCACAGATTAAAACTTTCTTGATTAAAGACAATACAAATGTTTAGATGAGGGAGGGGATTGCTTAACTAATAGTAAGATTATGTTTTTCCATGCATTTGTAACTAAATTAGACAAACATGACAGTGATTATATTAATCCCTGCTATTCGGTGTTCATTTTAGGAAAGATAAACAGCAGCGGAAAGCTTCTTTAGTGACCTCGGTACCCGTTAGCACACAGCCCTTCCATCATTCCCGCCTTTAAAATCCATCCACAGAGAGCAGATAGAGTCCAGAGCCCTTTGACGGCAGTGGAGGAGGATGAAATAGGGGGCTACATGGTCTCGTATTTAGACTAATTTAAACAAAGCTAGAAAAAACAGGGTGCCTCTACCTCTGGCTCTTTGCTCACCCCTCCCTCTCTGAACAGATGCCAGGGATTATTCCAACCCCCCGACCAGCCATAAAGGTGCAATAATCTTATGGTGAGGAAACAAACAAAAACAGACGTGCAGCTATTAAACAGCTGCAAGGAGACAAAGTTTGCATGGGCGGCATTATGAGAGGCTAGCGCAAGTTCAGGTTGAGCAAACACGCTTGAGGGTTAGTGCAAGAGGCTGGCAGGGGGAAAATGCGTAAGCGGAGCGCTGAAAACTGAGGGTGCATCAAAGTCAAACCAGCTGCCGTCAAAGGGCTCTGGACTCTATCTGCTGACCTCACTGCCTCTGGCTCACTGGGGAAATATTCAGAAGCAGTTCTCTGAACACATAGCTCCCACCTTAGTTTCTCTTAAAAACAGTATCCACCATATGCAAGGGTGTTTGAACTTAACTCCTTTATGCCTTAGCCTCCTCACTGACATGATCTTTTCTGGGGGGTTTTTCTCCAAGTGTTTGAAGAATATACTGGTAAGTACTGTTTTCCCAATATCCTAAATCAAGACAAACTATTATTCAAGCCTGATCTAAATAAACAATAATTAGCACAAGCTGGCAATGAAGCAGAGAGTAAGTATGAGCAATACCCCCTATAATTGACACAGTGCTTTGCAAAAATAAGAGGCCTTTCATTTTCCAGGGGAAAGAACAACCCAGATGTGTTTGTTGTCGTCCAGCCATCTCATTTGCTTCTTTTGTCTCTGTAAAAGCAGCGACACACCGTTAGCAGGGTGGGCCACATCGGCGGCACGCAATGGAGCCATTTCAAGGCTGATGGAGATAGTGAGGGGAGTGTGTCTGTATGTCTCTTTCTGCCACATTACAATCAGAAGGCCTGATTACTGGTTACCTGTCTGTGCATGGCACGTTATTAACATGCTCTTCAGGGGCTGTCGCCCCTGTACTCATCAATGCGTCTCTGCTTTGGTTCTCTCTTCTCATAGCCTACACACACCCTCACCTAACTCGTTCTTTCCTATAACCGCTGAGGTGAAAAGGAAAGCCACCATGAGAAAATTTTCATTTTGAGATGACTGGCTTTTGCTGTCTCGCTTTTCAAATGATATTTCCATTCTGAAGGTACAACATTTTCCCCAGAGAGAATAATCTTTTCGAAGGTCTACAGTACCTATTTGAAAATGGAAATGACAGTAACATATTCATCCCATTTTATGTCTTTACATTGAGACAGAGAGAAATGGGAGCAGGAGCAGTAAACTTTCAGAAAATATATACACTGTTTTTGACGCATTCTAGAATTATAATTGTTCTCAGTATTAAGATGATTTCAGCAGAAACTGTCCGTAATCCTGATCTGATGGATTTCCTTCTCAATCCACAAAAGTCAGTCAACCATAACCCCAGCTTTTGATGGACATATTCCAATGCAGATTCCTTGTCCCTGGATGACTCGAAGCTAGATTGTTCTGCTGTATTCTTCTAATTCTCCCTCTCACCATCTACTTTGATTTATGGGAGAAAATAGGAGCGCTGAAAGGAACAACGCTTCAGCATTTGGATGACAGGCCGGATCGCTTGAAACAACTGTCTCTGTGCCATTAAAAGGAGAGATAGGAGTCTTTTGGCATTATCTCAGGACAGATCAGACACCTGTCTCTAAACACCATCCATAATGTCGCTGCTCTCCTGCAATCTGTGCATTGGAGCTAAAGCAAGAAACACAAACAAACAAAAATAAGTTTAAACAGATGGAAACCACACAAAGTTGAATTATTATTCATAATATAGGAAGCAAAAACAAGCCTTTGTCAAAAACAAAGAAAAAAACATTCAAGAGATACAGCACATTTGTCCATTACGATATCATTTCAGTTATGTGGGTGCTCTAGTGACACTAATGAAAATGCACTTAATGAATAGCTGTATTAGAAAAAACTAACTTTAGTAACAGTATTGATTGCCGTAAAAGCTCAGGCTAATGAAATGAATATGAGAGAGCAGGAAGATGTGAAAGAATAGATGGAGTGAAGTCTGGTTAGACAGCACAGCACAGCGCCTCCAGCCTGCCTCCTGGTGAAGTCTAGGGAATGCATCCTCAAAGCTTTGACCTTGCCCTGCACTTGAAAGCAGGAAGTGGATGAAAGGGGGGCCAAAAGGAGGGATACGAGTGAGAGGAGCCCTCCCTGATGACCTGGGTTTTACAGTGGAGTGCCAGGTCATCTGATATTTCCTCCAGGGCAGCCCAGGAAACCAACCTGACCAGGGCCAGGCGCAAATGGACTGGTGCTGTGTTTAGAGAAGGGCCGAGGGGGTTTGCTAAAGCACCAGGCAATCACGAGATTACACACACACACACACAGACGTTTACACACAAGAGAAAAAAATCTAATGCAATTAGACACAGATGGAGATGAGCACAGGAAAAAGGGATAAAGGAGGAGGGTGGAGGAGTTACTGAAAAAGGAGAAGATAATCAAAAAGGAGAGTGGAGGAAGACAGTTTTAAGTTTTCCCCCCATGACAATAAGAAATGCATTTAAACCAGAAAAAGTGTGAAGGTATGGTGATTAAAAAAGGTGCTTTAGTTCGATTCCACTTGCAAAAGCACCTTGGCTGAATCTTTTTTTTGTTTTGTTTATACTTCATGAATTCTTAATGCAGCAGCAATAATGTACCATACACTATATCTACTGTACGTAATCTCATATGGCGATATCGCTCTTTAAAGCTGTAGAAAGTAGTAAGGGAGAGTCAACCTGTTTTAGTAAACTGTAACCTCCAGCAAGCCTTTATGATTGTTAGAGCATGTGTCAGAACAGGATGTAGCAGATCTAATATAAGGACAAATGGCCAAGCCAGAGAAAAAAGGAGAGAAACTGAGAAAGATGAGACAGAAGCAGAAGAGAGTGAGAGAGTTGGGAAAGTGAACGTAAGCAACAATAGAGTATACTGTTGACAGCTGCACTTGGCATCTGTTGAAGAGGTGTAAAGCGCTTCTATGAGTCCCTGTGCTGGGTTAAAAAGATGCCCTCTCCAGCGTACTGCTCATTAGGATCTGCATGGGGCTTCCCTCCTGACTGGGAGGGGTGGAAGTCACACTGTGTCCACTCTGCTACTAAAATATGAAGAGTTGCTCTGCAGCATATTCCCGAAAAGCACATAACATCCTGAATTTTGGCAACAGATGCATCAGAGTGAACTGAAAGGCATACTGAGCAAAATCCTTTAGGAATGCAGTGAGCAAACTCACAACAATGCATCACATTGTACATATTTGTCCAGCACACATGTACATTGTCACCATGAGGGCTAAGCTTATCTTTTAAACACACATAACTACTGTTTGTCCATGAAGCTCCTAACATTCCTTTTCACCTGCTGCAATTCAGCTTTATTCTGCTATACAGGACGTAAAAAAAAGAGCAAGACTAGCCGTCCACTGGCCTACATTATACATAGTTCTGGGATCAATTTGGCATTGATCCTGGATAGTGATGTTTTCCAGTAGCTGGTCAATGCTTCTCTTCACATTTCTGCTTGGCATGCTGGTCATAAGACTGTTCTGAAAAAGGAGGCATTCTCCTGGGGAGACTCCTCTCACTTCTCAACGCCTCCCTGCTCCCACAATCAATGTTACCTACAGCAGCTGCTCTGCCAGCACTCTGTGTTTTGTTTACTATATCACATCTATGTGCAATACTTTTGTACGAGAGCTTGCAATAGGTGACAAAAGTGAGGAACAGCCTTATGTCAGAGGGATGCTGTGGGATTGGAGCATTTGACCGATATCCTGACGATTAACTTTTCCTTTAATCTGTTTGTAAAATCAAAACGACAGAACACATTTCTAGCCTTTAGTGATGCATGCGGCTTGTAAGAGCAGCCTTTTCAACCACGGAAGTTTGTCAGCACTAATTACACCGCATAGTTACAAAAAAGAAAAGGAAAGAAAAGCTGTAGTTACTTTATCAGCTGAGTAAAGCAATAGCTAGAAGGGGAGCCTAGGTAAAAGGACAAAAACAAATGTGTCTTCATCAATTTTCCAAAATAAGAGTAAAATAATGTAATAATGACACAACAGATATTAGATAACTTATTCCTTTCCAGTTTTCATTCACACTGCTCTGCTGGGCCAGCTAAGACTCTCCAGTATGGTCTTAATGATGAGGAAACAAGCATATAATTTATTTTCTGACATAAATAATAGTGTGACAAACTTCTTTGTTATTATAACAGATTTTCTATTGTACTCTGTGCCCCATATATAGTGAGTGTAAGAAGGCCCTTTTCCATGAATCCCTGCTGATCTTCTCTGCTTTGGAATGAGAAGCTTTAGCCATATACTGGGGGGTAAACAGGACAGGCAGAAGGAGAGTGAGAACAGGACCAAGACGGAGCTGGCATAAAGCAGGATTGTTTCTGGCTTTTGGAGCCATGGCTGCTGTCTTGGATGTTCATTGAGAGAATGTAATTGTTTGGCCTCGAAGGAATACAATGGTCAGCCACCCCCTCCTATGAGCAGCAGTGAGTAAAGGAGGATGAGGACAGCAGAGATGCTTATGTACCACTGAGCACGCAAGATCAGTTTATGTAGGAAAAGATTTACAGCATGTGTTTTCTTTTAGACACTAAATGAGTATCTGTCATTAAGTTGACCAAGATGAAATACATATATCTTTGTTAACCATAATCAGGTTGTTGCAATGGATATGTCTCTGCTGATGTAAAGCCCATATGGCACCTATACCTTAGAGAAATGTATATGTAGTGATTATATTATACCTCTTTCTACTTCTGTCTTTCCATCTCTTTCCCCTCAGGCTCTAACTTCTTGCATGACTCTAAGATGTCTTGGATTCTTGGCAGAAATGTGAAGCATTACATTAGTAGATGGGGCATAATATGTGTGAGCGCTTCTTTACAGGGCACGGCAGGGGAGCGGCCAAGTTCACTTCCAGACGGCCCACGGCTGCCTGACCTCTGGCGTCCATGCTGCACATCCTCTTCATCATCTATGCAGCAGGATGTGTGTTCCCCCCTGCTGACTGCCCAAGCAAGGAGAACGGAGAGTGGCGGAGCCCCCCATGATGCTGACCTTACTGCAGCCCCACTGCCGAGACTCCAGGCTGTTACCCCACTCTGCAGCCGAACTTCTTACCTCTCCTCTGTCCACCAAAGGATGAAAACAACTGCAGGAGCAGTCAAACGTACTATATGGGGGCTCTCATTCTATATTTTCTCTTTCAAATTCTGCCCTATATGTCTTTTTATTTGACAGATGTTCTTATTTGGGAAGACAGCAGATATTGGAAGTGTCTTGTCCGATTGTACAGCCAACAGCTGGCAGGTCTGTTTGATTCCTAATGCAATTTTGCAGTTTGAAAGAGTGTAGACATAAAGCTTATATTTGTTGCTTTCTTATACTTTGTGTTAGTTCCAGTAAAAATCCACACAAAGGCATTAAATGTCATCTATATGTAACTGAGGAATGATTTTTCCTTATGGAGACATTCTAAGAATCTTAGCACTACATGCTTAAAATAAACCAAAATATTCCCAGATGTGAAGGAAACAATGGTATTACACATAAATAAAGTGACAATGTAATCTAAAAATATTGCCATTCACATATCAATCAACTGTTTTCAGCTCTCATCGTAGAGCTCACACAGGGCTGTTCCAAAGAGGGAAGGAAAAAGCTGCAGAGATTCTCCCAATTTCCTCAAAAGCCACAAATGAGCCCACTTCTGTCTTGTGTGATTATGAAAGCCTATTTATTTCAGGCTCCAAAATCAATTAATGCCGGCATTATCCTCTGAATTCCACAATTTACTGCAGACGAATGACTAGGGCACCCTTGCATAAAACCAATTTTGACTTTCAATCCAAGCAGCTCTCAAAACCGGCTACAAGTCTTCCTTTAGAACTGCAGATATCTCTGACCATAGAGTCACAAGCTTGGATGCATTCAGGAACATTTGTATACAGATGTGAAAAAGAAAGTGCACTATCCCTCAATTTTGAAGTTTTACATGTCAGTGCATCATAATAAAAAAATAATAAAATGTTGGTAAAATTAAGCAAATACAACTTTACTTAAACAAAAACATATAATATGCATATTACACAGTCTCATTTGAGCCAGAATGATGGAAAAAAGAATGTAAAAATATAAAATGACATCCTTATTGCTTCCAGACAAATGAAGAGGGTAAGAAGCTGCCAGATATGTCTCTATAAGAGTTTGCTGTCCATCATTCTACAGTGAGAGAGATTACACACACATTGAACACATTCAAGATAGCTGCCAATCTTCCCAGGATGTATGTCCCAGCAACTTCAGGCCAAGTTCAATATGTGCAATGTTCAGATGTAATGCAAATTGTGCTAAAAAAAATCCATGAATTACATCTCAGACCCTACATGCCTCAATATGCATGTTAAATGTTAAAGTTCACAACAGCAAAATGAGAAAAAAAAAGATGGCTTTGTTTAGGTTTGTAAAGTTGCATCTAATCAAATCAGAAAAATTCTCCAATTATGTCCTTTGGCAAAGATGACACCAAAATGGAGATGTTAAGCCATGACACATAATGTCATGTTGCGTAAACCAAATACAGTATAGCAACATAAAGACCTCAAACCAACTGAGAAATACAGTGGTGGAGGTGTGATAATTTTCACTTGTTTTGCAGCTACAGGACCTGGACACTTTCCAGTCTTTGAGTTGACAATTAATTCCCCCCTATACCAAAGTATCCTAGAGTCAAATGTGAGAAAGGCTGTCTGACAGCTTAAGCTTAGCTTTAATTGGGTCATGTGACACGACAGTGATCCCAAGCACAGCAGCAAGTCTACAACAGAATGGCTGAAGGAAAAAGGATTAAAATCCAGTTAAATTCCAGACCCAAGTCTTCCTCAATGAACTGAAGCAAGACAGTAAAAAAAAGAAAAGAAAAAAAAATACAGTGGGACGAAATACTGAAAGATGTGAAACTGTGATAACATTTTACAGAAAGTAAAATACTGAAACCTTTTAATTGAAAGAGGGTGTACTTCCTTTTTCACATGGCTGAATGTGTGTAGCATGTTGCATGCTTTGCTGAGAATGTGTGGGGTGATGAAAACTGCTCCGTTCAGGCTGGTCAAACTGCTGCTACATAATGAAACAGGCAGCACTTAAATACAAAAAATGCAGAAATTCTCACAAGAGGACAAACTGTGACGCACAATGTAAATTATTATGTTTAAGGCAGAAAGGGAAGAGATGATGGAAGCAAAGGAGAAAGGGAAGGGCAGAAGGAGGCAATGAAACAGACTGCAGAGGCACACTGTGTGCAAAAGGGCAAAATGTTAGGTGTTTAATCGACTTCAGTATATGCTGTGAAGAGAAACAGAATGAAATATTGAGCCGAGGTGTCCGTCCACAGAGAGTGACACACTCTGCTCTTGTGAGGGGGAGAGAAAAGACATGAAGACGAATCTGAAATTTCACCAGAGAGATGACCGGAACTCCAGCTCAGGCCAATTAGCTGACAGAAACTCTTTTATTTCCCCAACAACTCGTCAGCATGGAAGGATCACCCTTTGTCTGTCAGACTCATGCCTTTATCCTCTGTTGCTATTTCCTACACACAGCTTGTCCAAAAAGCCGAACGCGCGCACATACACATACCCTCTTAATTCTTACATGAACTAGTTGCATCCCTTTTCTCTTGCTGTCATCTCTGTGTTTGCCTGACAGCACACACATGTCTCGGCGGAAGGCACATGCTCATATGTGAACACTGCCTGTAAATGCATCCACGCAAACAGCAGCGTATCAGTCACATGAACTGCTCTCATTTTATCTCCTCTCAGCTCCTGCCAACTAGCTGACTGATGTGATTGTTAGTTCTGGAGGAGGGCTTTCTTTAATTGAAGTGGGTGTGAGTGCACGTGTGTATGTGTGTGTGTGTGTGTTTGTGTGTGTGTGTGTGTGTGTGTGTGCGTGTATGTTTGTGTGTGTGTGTGTGTGTATGTTTGTGTGTGTGTGTGTGTGTGTGTGTGTGTGTGTGTAGCTACAGTATCTGTCCGAAGCTTGGCCTGGCCATGGCTGGTTTAGTTTGGCCTATCAGACAAGCTGTCAAGCGTTCTGCCTCTCTCTCTCGCTCTTGGCTCTCTGCCGCTTTGTGTTCACATTACAATAACGGGAATGTGGGACTATGAAGGTCACGGAAGCCTGAGGCCGAACCAGTCCGCCGGTATGCATGTTTTGTCTCCTAACACCAGACATCTATGTAACACTAACCATCCACATGAGATACAGTCGATGATCACTGGACAGAAGAAATAATCGAGTTCAAGGGCATTTTTTTACCAAGCCGTGTCTACCAAATGTTAAAGTGTTTCTGCGTCGTGATGCTTTCTGGAATTTTACTTTTTTTCTGAGCAAACTTTTGTTAACTTTTCTGCCTCTATCTGCATACTACCGCCTGCCTTGTGTGCATTATCACTCTCACATCTCTCCCGTCTAAAAGTTCAGCTCGTTGAGAGATTCTGCTCTTTGTGAAGGCTGATCTCCTCAGACGGTTGGGAATCGATCAGGCAGCCGCTCCGATGTCCTGCTCCCTTTGTGTGCCCAGTCTGGCTCTCTACAACTCTTCTCTGTTTATCTCGCTCATGTCGCTCGCTGGCTGCATGCTCTTAATTAAACATGCCGCATGGCTATTAATTGTCAAACAGATTCAATTTGTTCCCGAGGCACGCCGTGAATGGGTCTCTCCTCTCAGAACAAAGGTGTCCGAACAGCCGTGTCAGAGTTGAACAAAAGACCTTCGGCATCACTTTTATCTCATACAACCTGGACTGCTACAGCTCACAGGCAGCCATTGAATGAGGTGTTATCCAGGCAGATTTCCAGACGAGGGAGGCGTTCAGAGAAAACTGTCACGGACATTTTTGCACAATCTTTTTCTTCTTCTTTTCGCCCAGTTACATTTAGTCAGAAACCGAGCACTCCATCAGAAATGAGCTGCTACACCTATCTAGACTGTCATAATGCTTTTACATGCATTAATATTCGTCCCAAACAGTCTTATTATGATATTGTTAATATTTTTGTTCTTTTAAATGGAAGCTCTTTCCCCAAATTGTGGCAGAAAATAAACAAATAAGCCAGCGGCTGCTGAGATGAATCTGGGAATAAGCAGCTGCCAAGGCATAATATAATTCATGGCCATGCATCAATGTTAGTGGAGACTGCTCCAGCACCCAGCCAGAACCCACAGAGCTAAGTGCCAACATGTCCATCCCCTTGCAATTCCCTCAGCCGCCCCACATCTCAGTCACTCCAGCCATCACCCCAATCAATGCCTCCTTCCCAAAAACCAAACACTCTGAGCCCCGGTTAGTGCCAAGAGGCCCAGGCTGGGGCTATTGTGTCATTACCCAAACCCCTCCACAGTACAAGGATAAAGCAGCCCCCTCTGTGCTTCTTAAGTCACACACACAGAGCCCAAAGCAAGTGCTTCTCATATACACTCACACAGAGACCTATATGCTATTGTGTAGCAAGCCTTGTTCGAACACAGTGTTGTGGAATTTTTAATGAGAGTTAGACGAAGGTGCTGTAGCATACAGAGAGAGGAGATCTTTTCCCCAGTGAGCTTCTGTGCTTGCCTTTTCAGCAATCCCAATATTTTGCTGCTGTGAACTCACTGAGCAGTTGAGGAATTACTTATTTAAAAGATAAGGTTTCCTCTGTTGTCAGCAAAAACCGCCTCTTGTCCATAACAGGAGAAAACCAATGCAGTGTGAAATCAAAGGTCACCCAGAGACAAATAGCACTAACAGGCAAGAGCAGGGGTGACAAACGCTCCCTCTATGCAAGCTCCAAATTAATTAAGAGTGGAGATTTAACATTGCATCTCCCAAACAAAGGAGAACAAGCAACCATGTTGTTAAAGTAAGACTTTTAAGAGAACAAACACATTCCTCCTTTTCTCCGTAGTAATCAAAGCATGTTTACCCATGTCTCTTAAATGACTGTTTCATTGAATGTTTTATGTGGTGGCTTTGAGAAGTCATTGATCTCAGTCTAGGCACTGAGATACCTCTGTTGAGCTGGCTTCAGCTGCACAAGTCAGCCTGCCTTCATCCCAGGATCCTTGGGGCACTGCATTAAATGCCTCACCCCAGGCAGCCTGTTAATCCACAGCATTCGCAGGTGTCTCTGTCTGGCCGTGACCACAAGATAAGCACAAGCCTGAAGGAGACAGCAGCGAGCAATAGACACGAAGTGCATGTATGAGTGTGTCTTTGCATTCAGGCCGCAGTCAGTCACCCAGTTGAGGAGATGGGATGAAAACAGCAGGTCTGAGACCAAGCCTGGGTAATGACACCTCATCTGGGAAAAGCGAGCAGGAAACATCTGCATCCTCGTATCTTTGCAATGGGCTGCACAGTGGAAACAACTCGCCGATCATTTACTGGATTACTCCACAGTAAGCTGCTGCCTGATGCTCGTTCACAGATCAGTGTAGTGGAAATGTTTATACGGAGCGAACTGGGAGAAGAAAGTTGTCTCAGTGTCTTAGATAAGCATGAGAAGTCGGCATGCTGGCCTCAGGCGTGGATCACAATGTGCTCACCTAGCATTGATCCTAGCCACAATGTTCAGTCAAGCAGTTGTGGCCCCAAAATTTTAACAAGCTAGAGATTAATTAGTCCAAAAGGGTAATGGTTAGAAGTTTTCATGTTAACTGGTATCACTGCACTCAATCTTTTCAACTAGTATCAAGGTAGAAGTAGGGTACTCAGGAAACTCCTTAAATACAGTCAAGGGTCTGAGGCATGAAAATAAATTTAATTTCAATAAATGTTAAATGCTTTCAGTTTGGGCCAATTAATTTTACAAGAAGTAGTTGACTCCAGATAGAAAGCCTGTGAGAAATAAAAGTTTGGCTAATTAGATTTACTATCAAGGGCAGTCACTCCGCACTACATAATAACCTACAAATATATTGCATTTAAAAATGCTTCATTTATACAGCATTAACAATGAGGGTTCTACGTCCTTGATGTTGGTGAAGTATAAAAAAGGGGAGCTCATTGCACTAAGTCAGATAGCACCAATCACGTGTAAGGCCATGCTTGGTTGTATCTTTTGGCCTTTTAATGGTCATTTATTGTTCATCAAGTGTGTGTGTGTGTGAATGCTTACAGGTTTCTAGGTGTGTGTTTTATGTGTTCTCTCCCCCCCAGCGGGGGGCAGCACCACCCTGGCCTCACTGCCTCCATCCACTCATCCATCCCACGTCTTGTCTAATTAAACATCGTTAACATTCATCCCAAGGTCTTATGCAGATGAGCACAGAGGGAATGTGGTGCACTGCGCATTAAGAAAACAACTTGGGGGGTGGCAAAGAGGTGAACGCAGGGATGAGATGGGGTTGTAACCAAATTGAGACTTGCCTGGATATCACCGATTTGACCTCATTCATCAATTAATTACCACCATTAGTAGGAGGTGATGTGGAACCAAAGCTGAAATCACTGCACCGTGGCATTCCCACCATCAATTTGTTGACTGTGTGTGTGTTTGTGTGTGTGTTTTTGGGATGTGTATGAAAGACAGAAAGCCATTAAGCACTGATCCAGGTGTGTTTCAGTGTGTTTATGAGAATGTATACCTACAGTATAACCAGAAAGGCAGACATGTACACAAAGTGACAGGCATCAAGCCAAGCTGTGCCATCGGTGTCTCCTTAACAGAGCTGTGATCACAGCTCAGTCCTGTCATGTGGCTGTCACTCTATCACTCAGTGTCATAAACATGCCAAACCATCACACCACAGTGCACCCATGCTAACGCCTACTATGGCCTCATCTTGAAACAAGATTCCCTTTGTTTCTTAGTTCAGTTTCCTGTAGGGCACTTGAGTTTGAAAAACAAAATGTAACTGTAACCTTTTTCAAATACTCAGTGGCCTGGCTTAGTATCAGAACCAGTCAGTCAGAAGTTTTCATGTGCATGCAAAGCAGACAACAATGAGGAAACTATTCTCAATGGATTCTTTAAGAGATATCATCAAAGTAACTGAAAGTTAATTGTTTTTCTGCCAAATTTCTCACAAATATTTAAAACAAAAACAAAAAATATTCAAGCAATCTAAATGCGACATGAACAATATTTTGACATTAGAGCTGTATGCACTGTACAGAGATCTGAACATATGTAAAGTATGTGTGTATTTGTCTGAAACAAAGATTTCAGATTGCATTAATAACTGGCAACCTCTTATGCAATATTTAATCTAGCAGACTAAAATGGGTTTTAAAAGGCTGGGGTAGCTGATATGGCCGGGGGGAGCACCTGCCAGGACTGTGGAGCAGGTGTGGCAGCAAGGCTGTGAGTTATTCACGTAGCACTTGGTCTCTATCTTTTTTTCTATTCATTTTTTTTTCTTTTTTTGAGGGCAAGCTGACGGTTGGCCATGCATGGCAGCACGTCACAGCACTTCCTAAGATCCTGTTTGTAACTGTCTCTGGAACAAGCGCCCGAGGGAGGAGCTTGCTTAAACTCACTCACCTTCACCGTCGGCCTCAGATACATCTCTGTGCACAGCATGCATCCTACATGCACTCAAGCACACATGCACTAAGACAAGAGCATATGCAAAAAAAAGTATATTGGAACACGAACACTTGTCACACAAGCTGTGTGCGCACACAGCACAGGGTCAGCACACCGCATGTGGGCCTTTGCAAAAATAAACAGTCTTCCTCAAAGGACTAGTGTCAAACAGGCATGCATGAAAAAGCACAAAAAGCACTTTGCCCTGCATAAAAATCTGATACAGACAGTCAAAGTCGGTTCAAATCTTCTCTCTATCGATGGTCCCTTGAATCACCTTCAAGGATCAAGAACTTTCATTTGTGGCTCAGCTTGTCTTTTCCATTAACATGCTATGCTACTTGAGTTCCCATCAGTTTAACTGAGGGATAAGCAAATTATGGTACTCAACATTGCCGTAGATAAAAGAAAAAGCAGGGGGCGCTGTGTAGACAGCCAAGCCCTGGTTGTGAGCATGAGCAGGCGGGCTCAGGAAACGATGATGAAGTGCAGCATTAGTGCGGTGATTAACTCCTTTCCTCGCTCTTCCTCCTCTCGTTCAGTCCCATTTCCTCCCACTGCGGGATGGGAGGGGAGCCTCTGATCAGCGTGTGTGAGATTCCCTTGACACACCGTCCATCTGTGAGTATGAGCTGGCAAGCCAGCAGGCCTTCTTCACCAACATGCTGTTGAGATCCCATCTCAATGCCTCTCCATTACAAACCTTTCCTCCAATGCTCTCCAAACAGCACTGAAACTTTGATGAGATGCCATCTCGTTTAACATGACATGGTGTTAACATGCTACACAGGGCGAGGGTAGAAAAACACAATTTCACATGTACTGTATGTGCCCAATTCCAATAAAATAAATTTGACAAGGACTGACAGAAACATGGTTGTCTCTCTATGCTATCTTTGTGCATGTTGTTTTACTCTATGGTTTACAATATACAGCTTGTAAAATGCTGCAATGGACACTGAATCATTTACTTGAGTACAGAGTTGAGTATATTTGAAGACAGAATATGGAACCTCCCTGAAGAAAAGTGCTGATTCCTTTAAGTGACATATCAACCAACTGGTCTACATGTATGTGTGGTATATCCTTTTGTGTATTTAAAGATTTACAGTTAAGTTATAAATTAAGGAAATAATGCAACTATTCCTCAGATTTTGGAAACATCTTTGAGTTCTAAAAACAAATCTAAAAAGCATAAAATGGATAGAGTATTCAGTTTTCATATTAATATCTCCTATTTACAGAAGACAAAATCAGTAGAGATGAACTGGATTACTGTTACAAATAGCAATTCACATACTTGAATTAATATGATGTTAAAGTTGTTACATAAATTCAAGACTCTTTTCATTTCCTCTATACTGGGAACTACCATGCATATAATGCAGACAAAAACACAAACTTTTGACCAATCCACAAATAAAAAGAAACAGCAAACAAAACTAAAAGCAACAAGTAGTCTACAGTCTAATTGAACAGCTACAGTAATTTAGCATATTAATGTTAATATATTGACAGAGGGAAAGTGGTAATACTACCTTTGTCTGGACAAGTCAAACAACTGCTGACTTATCTTTTGAATATCGACCTGTTGGAAATGAATTTCACTCGCCATGACAGCTGCTCCTGTAGATGGCACCCTAGAGAACAGCCTATATCCCCTGCAGGATAGATGTCACTAAATGTTTTCATGCAATAACTGTATTAGCACACAACGCTTTAATTGTCCATACCTATTTGTGTATTTTTTGTTTTGTTTTTATTCAGCAAAGCTATCACATTACTGTAGCAGTGCAGTATAAGTCTGGTCTCTTTCATTTGGGTTCTTACTTGTTAAGCTCCAGCTGCTTACCAAGTTTTGATTGCAAGCTAATTCACAAACAGCACTAAAAACACTCCAAAAAGACAAAAAACTATTTGGCTGAGCTTAACTCTGATAAGGATTCAAGGATGCAAGGGTTAGATGGATAAGATTCTCACATTTAATTCGATAGATATACTGTTGCATAATTAGCCGGTGTTTCGTTGGTTTATATTCTTGTTTCACAAGAAAATATGCAGGCCATACATATATCCATTCATTCAAAATGTAAAGGAATGTTGTCACAATAAACTTTGAAATGGTAAAGTTTCTTTTTGCCTGTTGGTTTGCATATACAGTACAGTAGAAGCATCCAGGTGATGTTATACTAACCTGTAACCATATACTTATCAATATTCAAGCTCAACGAAGATTTTTCTGATCCAATCCCTAACAATATTGTTTTTATCAATATTAACAAACCCAGTCATGTACTTGTATGCCAAATCCTTGCCAACTGCCATTGACAACACCAAAGTAAAAAACTTGGTTTCAAACTTGGTTTACTGTTCTAAGAGGGTGTGAACAGTTTAATGTATCTGTACACCCACTCTTACCTCTTAATAAGCATAGTTGAACTTGTAAATAGAATGTTAGATCATATTTGTCACAGTTTGACATGATGAAAAATGTAAACATGTTACAATTTGCAAAGGAAAACATGGGTACAGGTATGTGACATTTTAGGAGCCTTCAAGATGTTTAGAAAATTTCCCAATTTTAAAAAAAAAGTCATACTTTTGACAGGACACAACTATTTTGTAATCCTGAAAGAGCAGTAGTTCTATCATTTTTGAGTGTGTGTTGTGAAACTGTTACTATTTTTGCCGTGACTAATGTATTATGCATTCTGCACTGTTCCTAGAAACGCTTCAGACTTTAAACAAGCCTCCAAGAAACAAAATAGAATCGTGGACCTCAATCATCAAATGTGGAATACAAGCAAGGAACTTATAAATATAAACATTTTAGTCTGAATAGAAGGGTAGAGGCCAGTCCAGCTAACCCAACCCTTTCCAATCAGTGATCAGAGGGCCAGGTGGCAAATGACTTGAACTCAATGCTGCAGTAATAGTTTTACCTCTTCACCACAGAGCTCTTCTGTGATGACTATTCTCTCCACTACATATCGAATTGAATCACCAGCTGCCAAACAGGGAAGCCCTGCTTTTTTTACACACATGCACTGAAAATAAAAGACAAAAAAATAAAGAAACAACGATAAAAGACAAAACCACTGAAAATCTGACAATAGTAAAATATAGCAAGTCAGACTCACGCTATAAACAGGTATGCATCTACTGACTCCTCCAACTCAAAATAAATATTAAAGTAGTGACCCAGTTTTACCTGTTTTAGCCATTATTCTTCAGCAAACAAGTAGGTGCATCCTTTTTTTCTTTCAGAAAAACAATTCTTGTATTACACGAAGTTAATGCAGTTTGTGGTGGATTCATTCCTCTTGCCTACTTCAAACAATCTCTTATGGATTTCAGCCCTCTCAACAGGTAATGGGAGTGCTGTTGAACACCAGTCAAAATATTCTGGCATGGCTGTCCAGAAAGCACTCAGAGGCTCCTTAGATATCCCTCTCTTATGCAGGCTGAAAATAATGCCCCATGAACTGCACACAGTGGCTGCATTTTTATAATAATTCAATAACTTTTTGGCACAATTCGCTGCTGGAATAATCTTCCTACTTGTGATTCCAACAGACATTAAAACGGTGTATCATTTGAAGACTGTTACTTCTGTTCTCTGCTAAAGGGATAAAACCAATGAAAGAGAGGCACTCACACATACTGGCAATCAATGTTAATCACAACAGCATTTACATTGTTTGTGAGATTTTGTAGACTTTCACTTGTTATAACCATCATTAAGTGCCTTTCAGTAAAGGTGATTTTTACGGTGGGTTGTGCATCTCCTCTTGTCTCTATTTCTCCCCTGTGCCCTTATAAATTTTCAACAATTACATGCCAAAGCTTCTTCTTCTTTCTTTTTTTTTGTCCAAGAGTAGAAATTACAGCTGTCTCCTCTTCTCTCTCTCATCCTGGCATCGCTCATCTATTATTCAGTTTTTAATTTGGCTATTTGAGGTTTGTTCCCTCGTTTGGCGACAAGTAAGCCTCTGCTAAACAGGCACCTTATCCATTACACTAAATCTAGCACACAGCAGACAGCATTCTGGAATTGACCATTAGTGGGGTTATTGATATAACCACCATTCCCTCTCGTCATTATCCCTCTAATTTATCCGTAATTGTATAGCAGCTTTTTGGAGTTATTCTCACCTTGGATGCAAAGAGAAAGTATGGTCACTTTCTGAAACATGTTCATGTTTGGGTGATTTTCACACACGCACACACACACACACACACACACATGCACGCACACACACGCGTATACACAAACACACACACACACACACACACACACACACACACACACACACAAACGTTTCCATCATATCATAGAAGGGTAGTATTCAGTCCGGGCATATCCAGGTCTTCATTGTGGTCATTTTGTTCAGGAGCTTTTGTGTTTTTGACAAAAGTCTCCAAATTGCAGTCGGCTTTTAGCCAGGCTACCATTGCACTTCTGGTCATCGTTGAGAGATAAGCCTGATCTTCAGGCTCCTATAATCATATGCAATTGTGGTAAAGTGAAAAGAAAGACATGGCTCTTTACCGGGATCTATGGCTCATTGTATCTTATGTGTCACACGAGCCAAGGATCAATAGCACTCAATAGTCTATTAATAGGCAAGTCTTGGCTCTGTTCAGACTGTAGCACCAGTCTGTCCACTAGGCCTGGCCATGAAAAGAAGAGGGTGCAATAGAAACCAATCCTCGCTCCTCTGTTAGCAGCAAAAGCCTCTTAATCATCTCGGTTTCCCATTGACTTAACGTTCCTCTTCCTCGCACCAAAGGCCCATATTGAAGGAGATAGTTAACTGCCCCCCCACCCCCCCTTCAGCACAGAGAAGATGACTCTGTCTATTGAGGAGTTTGGAGGAGAGGTCAGTGAGGTTTTATTCAACTGCACTACAACATGATTCCGGTTGAGACTGATACATTTGGGTCACAACTCAAAATATGAGGATAACACTACATTAACATCAATCATTACAATCAAAATTTTGTTATTTGTTATAACACTCACCCCTACCGCTTTTCAACTCTGATGATAATAAGCTGCCCTTTAACAAGAGTGATTACTGATAGGCACTTGGACAAGTACAAGAACATCTTCACTCTAAGTATAAGTGATCCGCCTAATAGACCGTAGTAGTTATCTGACAGAGACACCAAAATCAGACTCCAGTCGCTCGCTCATGCAGGCAATCAGAGGACACCTGAGTAATATAAAACAAATATTGATATTGATCTGCAGTCTTTAATTTCCTCCCACCTCTGATAATGTCGAAAACCAAATAGAGCTTCAGGCCTTTCACTGTTTACAATCTTGCACAGATTGCTGCATCAATTCTGGTCGAAGAAGATTTAGTGATGAATTCCTCAGACTTTGTTTAAGCCTGTTATTTATCTATTTTTCCATTAAATTCATCAATTTAGTTTCAATCATTTATAATATGTCCAAAGGTTTTATATGATGGGAAATATATGCACTATATGGTTTGCTCCCTCCTCTGTTGATGTTATCTATATGTCCTAATTGATGGCAGGAACATGAGGAGTCTTTCAAAAGAATGATACATGTATTCTCTTCTCATCATTTTCCCTTTGGTTCTTCCTCCACCATGGGCACAGACAGTAGGGGATGTAGCTAGAAAAGGGAGGTGGTCAGCGTCACATGATCTCCCCCTGGTAGTTGAGCACCGCCCCCCTTTTGGGAGACGGGGGCTGTCACATTCGTCTTTGTCACGGCACGGCATGCCACCCATTCATCAGGCCTGCCAGCAATGGCATCCCTTTCCTCAGTGTGCCCGGAGAGTGGGCACGTCTGGGCCTGACTGCATCTCAGATACACACACAGAGCAACACACAGACACTCTGATGGATTCATTTATTAGGCCTTTCATTACCCAGGGGGCCAATGGTGAATCGCAATGCACTGAATGCCACAGCATTGCACAGCTATGCTGCTGCCCTCTAGGCCCTCTGCTATCACGGACAGGCTTTCAGAGGGCAGAACAATCTTCTGAACAGTGCCTCATTAGACACCGGAAGCCATTTGGATCACAGACTCAAATGAGTAATTCAGCATTTAAACCACATCCATAAAATATGTTTTTTATTCATTGTTACACAGTATATGTCTGCAATGCAACAAACCTTAAAGAATATGATCTTACCTCGCAAGAACAGGACTCCACTGACATTCCTCCAGACTATTTTAGGCAAGTGAACACCTTTTGTTTTACTATGTAGCCTAGTCTGCACAATTCCAATGACTTTATGAACCTTGTTTTAAAAAGCCAGCTCCCAATCAGTTCTTTTGTACGTGACGGGCTGCAGATTCCAAAGCAATTGGGGAGAAACCAACCACCAAGTAGATGTGTGAGGATAGAGTTCAATACTGCCTGCAAAACTTAGTATTATTGATTGCCCTGGATGGTAAATTCAATATAGACTAAAGAAGTTAGAATTGTGGATCTACAAGCCAAGCAATTCAATAATGTTCATCTCATGCAATGGTGAGGATCTGGGCACTGTCTGATTCAATCCCAAAAGCTGCAGAGAAGGCTTGCAGGGATGGGAGAGCCAACAAATGCAATACGCTGCAGCTTGAGAGGCGATCTAAGGAGTCAACAAATTTAATAGAGCCACTTTATCCCCTCATATGTTCGTGCAACTAGATTTAGAGTGCGGAGGTTCCCCCTGTGAAGCTCCGAGGAGCTGGAGAGTTTATCCTAAATAAACTGTCGCCTTTATTGCATCTTTCACCAAGCCCAAGCCAAGCCCTGGTTTAATTACTACAAATCCGCCACATGTGTTGTACAATGATGAGTGCTTACAAACAAACTGCTCACAGCAACTACTGTCAATACCAAAGGCAGACAAATCCTTGCCTTCCTGTTAAAATATTCCACAAAATTTGCTGTGTGGGATTCCACTCTGAAGGGGGAAAACACAGATGGGAATGACTGTTGCAGTGAACCACTGTTGAAATTCAAAATCACCTAATCTTATGAGACCATGTTCAACTCAGACACAGACACAATAGCAGCAAGACTCATCTCACCCTGGACATTTACAATCAATGCCAAATTAAGTGTGGCATAAATTAGCTACAGATAACATAAAGTGGTGCACAGGGGAATGGAGGGAGGATATGATGAACACCACTCAAGAGGATATGATACATTTCTTTTCAATTAAGAGTTTGAACAATGTCGAAGCCTAGCTTTAAATTTGGCCGCAATAAAAGAACTCATTAGAATATTTGCTCCATTCTCCGAAGATATGAGAATGAGGAATCACTCGTTAAAAATGAGGAAAGGACAGGGAAGGAATAAAGCACATCTAATTGCTGGCATGTTTGTTTCCTTATATGTGACCCACAACACAAATTGTGCTGTTTAAGAAAAACAATGAAAAGGTATTATGCTGTGATATTACTCTTGGAGGTGAACATGTCTTATGAATGCTGAAATATAAATGTATCTGCGAGGAACCCTGAATAACACAGGCACTGGTTGTAATCCCAGCACTATGCTGCACTGTCAAGCAGCTAATAAAATAGGCTGGTGGCAGATCAAGTCGGTGATTCAAATGCATTCAAAGCCTTTCTTAACTGAACTGCAAAAATCCCATCCAAGCTCATTTTCAGACTTTTTTTTTCCCTTCCTCTTTTTATTCTCCCTTCCTGCTTTCTTATTGTTCTCAATGTGTCTCTCTCAGTCCATCTCCCCTCTCACAGTATCATTGCTAAATCTATTTGGAGCTGCCGCTGGGAGCAATTGACCAGAAATGGGTTTGTGCACATCTTGAAAACTGTGTCTGTCATAAAAACACAAAGGTTCAGCACAAAGAACTGGTTAAATATCCATGTGTCTGGCCACTGGTGCCCTGCAGGTGTCCTCAACTTGGGAAACTGTTGACTTGGAACGACATCAGGGCAGCACACCCACTGCACTGTAGCTTTGCTTTAGCAATGCCTATACCGCAAAAATCAATTCCCTGTCTGTCCGGGACTGTAATTTGTGCAATACATTCTATTACACAACCTGACCATACAGAGAGCAAGCTAGGATGACCAGCATGTACAAATGTATTGCTATCACAATAACAATACCTCAGAATCAACCACGGTACAGCTGTACCTAGAGAGACATCACACTCTCTCCTTCTGGCGAATCAAGTCATAGGATGGCACCATGTGACAGAGCTGCTTCCATTTGTGGGAATGAGATAATATGACTTCAGCTAAAGCCTTCTGAACCTCAAAGAGCACGTTCATCTCCATGACTTTGAATTCATTACCCATCAAAGATAAGTCTCCTTTTCACACGCAGAGCTCTATTTGTCAGTGTCACCACACAAAGGAGAGGGGAAACTTATTCATGCCAAACATGCCTCCAGTTTCAACTTTTGGTTGCCCCTTTGAGCACTGTTTTTTAATTAAAAGAGGACCTCTTTTTTCTTTCTCCCTCCCTCTCTCCTTTTTTTTCAACAGGAATGTCTCTTTGATACCACTTTCCCCAGCTTGAAATAGTCATGATAACATATCTTTCAATTACTGTTTTATTGTGACTACCATCTGGTTGCCATTCAACCCTTCTCTCCACCCCAAGCCACTGCGTACCTGCAAAGAGGAAAAGTGACGGGTCTGCATAGAAACAGCTCTGATATTCACCCATCACACACTGGCAGGAGTGGGGGACCGGTGGCTTTTATCTCCAACCTGAGGAAACATACACCGCCTGGAGAGAAACTGTAGGGGGGCAGCAGATGGGGGAGGGGACCACAGATGAGTGGAACGCAATGTGAGGGGACTGCACTGACCCAACTCCCTTCATCCCATACCTCGGCTGCCTCCCTCTTCACATTGACAGGCGGGTAGATTGAGGGCTAAGATTAGCAGCCACTTTCTCACAGAAGGCCAGGGAGATACAGTATTGAGAATGAATGGCCACATCATGTTGTCAATGTTGTAACCTTGGCAACAGACAGAGTACTATTTTAGTCCCCCCCAATTGGCCACCAGGATAGTTGGCAAGACTAGCTGAATCTTCTCTGCTTGTGGACTGTATTGTTCACATATATATGTGAATTAATGTGTACATGCTGTATTTATCATCAATACTTCTGTATTCATAGATTAGGGCTGGGTATCGATTCAAATTTTAAGAATCGATTAGATTCCGATTCTCAAGATCTTGAATCGATTATCATT
>JAPMNP010625594.1:0-10745 GCA_029874935.1 Atherina boyeri
CTACTACTACTATTACTATAACTACTACTATTTCTATAACTACTACAACAACTACTACTACTACTACTACTACTACAACTACTACTACAACAACTACTACTATTACTATAACTACTACAACAACAACAACAACTACTACTACTACTACTACTACTACTGTCATTTAGCAGATGCTTTTGTCCAAAGCGACTTACATCTGAGAGAACAACACAAGCAACAAATCAAATAGGAGGGTCGAGCATGGATCAGTGCTGGTCAGACTGTTGTGAGTCCAGTTGGACACAGGTGTTGCCATGCAGTGCTATATTTTACATTTTTATTTCTTTTTTTGTGTGTGTGTGTCCCCCATCATACCGTCGTCCCACTATTCAACAAAAATTAAGTCTTAAATTCGCCACTGTGATATCATCTTGGCATAAGTGCAACATTCTCAGTGCTGAGTCATGCAAAGAGCTGGAGTTATCTTCTACTCATTCAGATGAGCAGAGAAGTAAAAAAAAAGTAGGTAGAGACCTCGTAGATCGGACAGAGGACCCTTTTCCTACCACAAAATAGGAAAAAGGGAACGAATAGTCATTTGAACAAGAACACAACATCGTCTTTCATTTCCAAGGTTTTACATATCATGGCATTATAAAAAGAAAATCCTCTGATCTTTACATTTTAAAATTATGTAAACACAACCTTAGATTAAAAAGAAGAAAGGGCATAAAAAAGGTCATTTTTAATCTATGTGGATTCCATCACTCTACAGTGAGAAAACACTGAAGTAAGTTGCCAATCTTCCCAGGAGTGACAAAACTGGACAATAACCGAGAGTTACATCTAAGACGTGTTCAAATTCATGGCAGTACGCCTAAAAACCCTGAACAAGTATCGCTGGTTTGGAAGGTTTGCAGGAGGAAGATTCTTCTCTGAAAGAAGAACATGGCAGCAAAGCTTAGGCTTGCAAAGCTGCTCTCTAGCAAACCACAATACTTCTGGGACTGTGTCCTTTGGACAGACCAGTCTAAAAGGAAGATGTTTGTTCTTAGTGCACCATGTTTGAAGTAAACCACATGCATATCAGCACAAACCGCTCAAACGCCTGATGGTGGAGGGCTGATGACCTGGGCTTGTTTGCAGCTACAGGACCTGGACACCTGGCAGTCATTGATTGGACCATGAACTCCTCTGGATACCAAAGTATTGTAGAGTAAAATGTGAGGCCATCTGTTGGACAGCTTACTTGTCTGAAACTGGCTCATGCTACAGCAGCAAATCTACAACTGAATGACTGAAAAAGTCCAGACCTTAACCTGATTAACGGGACTTTAAGAGAGCAATACATAATCACAGAGTGCAATATTTCATGTTGTTGTTGTTCATGTCAACTTCTAATCAACTTCCCTTATCAGGTCTTAAAAATATAGATTTGATTCAAACACCTGTCGAATGAAAACCTGAGAATTAAAAGTGCATATGCTGTATTTTTGGTTTTGTCAGCAGCTTTGCGCATTTAACAGCTATTGGGCTCGATATTCTTCAGTTTGTGACGAGTAACGAGCCAATAAGGTGAGGGAGTATTTGTAATATCAACTGTGTGAGGTCATAATTTGCTCATGCGGTGTGTTTATTATGGGTAGAGAATGAGGATGTACAGTGTAGCTCCACTGCCTGGACAAACATTTCTATCTCCACTTCAACAGAGCACTTTATTATCTATTGTTTTGTGAGGTTTGATAAACCGTACAGTCTCTGAAAGGGCCTTTAGTTCTTCTTTTAAGATTTTGAGAGCAAATGATGGTTGGTTTGCTCAGTCTCCATGATGGGTTGGATGTGTTCAGATCTCCAAATCCAGTTTCATGCCTCCCATCACTGCAGTGTTTATGTAATGTGATATCTGCTGGAGGTTTGCAGGTCTGTGACGGCTGTCTGACTGCGACTATGTGTTTGTCTTTTCAGTATGTGACCCCGTCCTTGGTGATCATGGATCTATGGTGAGATTATAAACAACTGTGGACCATTATCTACTGTAGCTGGAGTTTGTGTGTGTGTGTTGTTGATAGAAGTGTATTTTCTTTTAAGGTGTGTGGGAGGGTGTTAAGTGTTTGTCGCACTGTGTTCTTATCTGTACATTGTTGGCACATGTGTGGATTTTATGTTGCTGCTCTGGGGGAGTGCTACAATGCTCATTTCTAAAACAGATGGATTATTGTGATCTGACAGAACTGCATGCACACACAGACTCACTGCTCATCTTTGTTGTGTATCTATATTGTCACGATTGTGCTATTTCATGGATTAAGATAATATACTGTCAGTTTATTTTTCATGATTCAAAAACTCATGAAAACAGATGATAAAAGAATTATCTGGGACATTACTTTTATGTGGGGTGCAGTTAATTTAAAAAATCTCAGTTATGTGTGTTTATTGTGTCTAACTTGTGCATATCTTTCCGCAGTATGTTCCTCAGAATCTTTATCCCGTCTACAAAAACAAGGTGGTTCCTGTTGCCGACATTATTACTCCCAACCAGTTTGAGGCTGAGTAAGAGTTTCATCTCTATTTTTTATTATTTCATGTCTTTTTAGCTCCAACAAGAAACTTTTTAAATAACTGACTGTGTTTCTGTGTGAGAAGTAGAATATTAGCGCAGACCATCTTTATGTAACGCCACTCATGTTGTTATCTAATACTTATGTTTTATAATCCCAAAAATATGCTGTTGCTCCCCTCTTGTCCTATTTTACCATACTCCTTGGTCTTGTTAGCTTATTCCATATCTGCATATCGGTTTATTCCAACCATGTACATGGAGCACACTGAAGGAATAAGAAAGCAAAATTCAGCTTTTCTATCAATTTGATATCAATAAGTTGTACATTACATTTCAATGATCTGAATGATTGAATGACCTGTTTAGCACATAAGTATCCATTTGTATTAATCGCAACCCCAGCGTTTGGGTGATTTTATCTTTTTTTTTCCAGCAAATGAGCAACAGTTTGCCCTCAGAGGTGACATACATATTGGTCAAATGCTGATTGGTTGTAGTTTGCTGAAGCCCGAAGGGGTTTAACAACAACAAATTTCATAACACATAGGAAAAGGCAAAGCAGGTTTATTTGTATACCACGTTCATGTACTGTACAAGACAAATCAAAGTGCTTTACATAAAACATTCAAATCAAGGTCAAAAGAAAAATTAAAGTGCACATTGAAAATAAAAGAATAAAACAAACTAAAAAGAATAAAAGAAATTTAAGAGAAACAGAAAAAGGTAAAATAGAGAAACAGACAAAAGAAAACATGCAGTGAGTTACATATGTTACAAACGGACATCAATGTTAATTACATCATCATCATCATCATGATGATCATCATCATCATCGCACATAAGCAATACGATGTAAAAAACAAAATTTCCCTATCTTGAATAAAAATGTTGGCTAATAAAGCATTTTAAGACTTGACGAAATAAAACAAAAGTTTGGATCAGACTTCAGGTTTCTGGTAGTTTGTTCCAGATATGAGGAGCAGAAAAGCTAAACTTTTAGTTTTAACTCTTGGGATGGAAAGCAAACATGACCCAGATGATTTTAAAAATCTCTTGGCTCATTTGGCATTGGCACATCAGATGTATATTAAGAACCAGAACCATTTAGTATCTTGTACACAATAACTGGGGTGATATGTTTCCATTTGGTCTTTGTTAGGACACGAGCAGCTGCGTTCTGAATAAGTTGCATTTTTTTAAGGATTTTCTTTAAGGGACCTGTAAAGTCGCGATTACTGTGAGCTTTTCTTTTTTTTTCTTCAGGTGGTAAAATGGCAGTGAGAATTTAGCTCAGAGTCTAAAATAACACCAACATTTCTGGCTTGATCCATTGATTTTATCAATAGTTACTGAAGCTGGACATTAATCTTAGTTTGTTTGTTTGGAACAAAACCTTAAGCACAAGTAAAAAGCTCAGACGAGCAGCACTGGACAATCTTCATCTTTAAACACTTTATTTCACTCCATCACAATTTTTTGTTTTCCAAGGCAGTGCAAAGTTGAAGGACGAACATAGAGCACCAAAATAAACAAGATCAGCCCACTGCTCTGATTATTCCACATATTTCTGATGCTGCCTCCAAGTGGTAGCAAAATGCTACAGCATGTAGATGTTTGATTGCACAGCTCCAGTAATGAGAGGAATGTTCCACGTCTCGATTAAAACGAAAACAACCCTGTTTACCAACAATGTTATGAGACTTTAATCACTTCCAAATTATTTAAAGTCATGGTTTAATTGGTACAGCTTAACAATAATGTGTAGAATACTGAAATTGAATGTTTTTTTTTTTAATGTTGTTTGCAAAACAGAAATGGAAGAAAAAAGTCTGGGGGAACATTGTGTTAGTGATTTGGCTAATTGTTTGGTATAATGATTAAGTGTTTCAATGCTGTTGATATTATTGATTTTTTTACCCCTGTGTTTTAGATTATTGACGGGAAAAAACATCAGCTCAGAGAAAGATGCTGTCGAGGTAACAAAAAAAAATCCTTTCCTGTGTACTTCCTTTGCTTATAGAAAGAATTACTGCTTCATTCTCATACTTCTTGTATTTCATTCCAATTCAGGTCATGGACCTTCTTCATGCTATGGGCCCAGACACAGTGGTCATCACTTCCTCTGATCTTCCCCCCAGACTGGGAGATCGCTTCCTCGTGTCTCTGGGCAGCCAGCGCCACGGTAGGCGAATGTAGAATAAGTGTTGTATGTTGGGATGCACCAATACCACGTTTTTTTTTCAAACAGAGTACCAGTACTTACATTTGAGTACTTGACGATACAGAGTACCGATATGATTAGATAAGTCCTTAAGACGTAATAATCCTTTAGACATGTAAATAGATCATTCAACACGCTGTATCTCTGCTTTGCTTCTTAGTTCGTCCAGACGGCAGCAGGACAACACAGAGAGTCCGAATAGAAGTTCCCAAAGTAGACGCTGTCTTCGTAGGAACCGGAGATCTGTTTGCTGCTATGCTGCTAGCATGGACACATCACCACCCTAATGACCTAAAGGTTCACTCACTTATGAAAAGAAACACACAACTAAAGTCAACGCATTTAATTTCACAGAATTTGATTAAAAGAAAAAAAGTAATAACTCTGTTTTTTGTTCTTCTGTCTGACAGACAGCCTGTGAGAAGACGTTTTCGGTGATGCATCATGTTATCCAGAGGACCATAGCTTATGCTCATGGTAAGAAAAATAGAATTTCTCATAAGCATCTAAAACTTTGACTTTGCTTAAAAATAAAGAATTATACGCTGTTTCTAAAACAGAAATGTCTTACATTTTTCATCTTTGAAAGAAATAATAATTCAGACAAAGAAACCAGGGGCAGCATTCTTTTAAGGGTTTCTATTAGAGAAATAATAATAAAAAAAGACATCTTTAACAATCATTGACTGCTTGGGTGCAGCAGCACGTAATTGATTTACATCTGTGAGTTATTGCTTTTTGGCTGCAGCCGGTCCTACAGCACTTTCCATCAGCAGAGCAGTGTGTCCAAACAATCTTCACACTGAAAAGGTTTCATTATCTGTATGTTTTGTTTATTCCCCTACCCGCCATGTCTCCTCTCAGAGTTGGCAGGTCCTGGTCGAAGGCCCAGTCCGCCCCAGCTGGAGCTGAGGATGGTTCAAAGTAAAGCTGACATAGAAGACCCCACTATAGTAACGGAGGCCACAGTCATATCCTAACATTACCGACCCATAAGACTCATTCTAACCTCGTCCTCGTCACCCATAAATCTCTCGAATCCTGTTTCTCAGTAAATCTCTCATCACCGTGAACCTTGACCGTCATCATCCAACTTCAACAACCCATCATCCAGATTCCGTAAACACCTTAGTATTGTAGCCTCTCTATCCTGTTATCCTGAACCTTTTACCCCTTTAAGTCCTCGGTGTCCTGACCCCTTAAAACAAACCCGAGCCGTTTTTACCCTAACCCTGTTTTGGAATCAGAGCCACGGATAGACTGAGAGTTCGGTCTGGGTTTTGTTATTTTTTCCAGCTGTGAAAGCTGTTTGGTTTTGAATTGAATCCACAAGCACAAAACATGAGATGGAGACTAAGTTTCTCTGGTTTCACCTCTGAGGGAATGTGGTTAGAGACGTCCTGTTGCAGCTGTAACCACATCCAACCTGGAGGTCACAACACGAAGTCCAAGCTCTAATGTAACATCTAAAAACAAAGCACTGCAACAAATCTTTACCTAAACTTCTTTTCTGATTGGTTTTCTGCCACTCCTTTCCTCCTCTGCTGGCAGGATTTCAACACCAACATTAGTGCTTCTATTCAACCACAGCGATCAACCTCTGTTTATCTATGGCTCTGCCTACCACTGTCTGACCCCCTCCCCAGTCTAACAGCAGTGATGTAATGGTGACCAAGTCTAACCCCTCAAAAACATAAAGGAAAAAAAAAAACGCACAATGTATAGTTGATGTATAGATGTTGTACTATAACTGTATTGGACCATCTGTATGATATCTTCTATCTGATCTGTCTCTTGGACCATTGTGTTGATGCTACTGTACTATAGACCACATGCACTACAATATCACTCAAAGCAGAGACATCTGGGCTGGTTGTGGCACTCCTGGGAGCATCAGCAGCTTCAATCGTTGTCACTTGTTTAGTAACTGTCTAATAGCTGTAGTGTATAGTTGAACTTCTTTCATCTTAACACAACATTAAGAAAAAATGAGCAACCTGAGCTGTCTGAGCTGTGCCTGACAGACCGATCGGCGAGCTCAGTGCCAAAACCAGCCCGCATTTAGTCGGGCGCTCACCGGCCCAGCTCTGGCTCAGGACCTTATATCTTAGAGGTGGGCCACTGAATGTACTGGACGCTTCGTGGAAAAAAAAAGAAAAAGCCAAAGCAGGGAGTCAAAATGTTTTCTCAGTTCAACAGGTTTCAACAGAGATCTCAAAGTTTACAGATAAATCTTCTGTTTTCAGATGATCATTAATGAGCCATCTTAAAGAGTTTAAGAAAAACAGATTAAAACTTGTTGAGATTGCAGAAAAAAAAAAATTATAGGAACATTTTATTCACTATGGTACGGTGAGTTTGATTTGATTTCCCATGTGTGAATCCTGCTGCCTCATATGCTTTTGTTTATGATCAAGTTATGAGATTATTTTCCAGCCTTTAGAAATAGTTTTTCATCTTACAGTGCGACGAGAAACGGGTGATGAGATCAGACCTTGTGATGATGATCATGAATCAGTTTCAAACCAATGACGAAGTGAGCGAGAAGTTGGCATGTGCCTTAGCCCGCTGAGCTGCCAGGGCATCACAGAGAAAGATATTTTAACATTTTTAAGTTACTTTTAAAATATTTTTTTACATTACAAAATAACTAAAACTTCACCTAAACAAAATCAGAGGCTTAAAAAAAAAAAGCGGAAAGAAAAAAATAAAGAAAAAGAAACTTTCAGATGCTTTCGGTGACCCGCTCAAGTTTGATATAAGGTTCTGGGCAGGCCTGTGTTATTCTGTACTGCTGTTGTTTCTCTATGGACTGTACTGTGATACTGCCTTAGGAACCTAACATCACAACACCACAATACTGCTCACTGAGGAAGAGGTGGAGGGGGGAGGGAAGGAAACATGAGATGTCTAAAATGTTGGTAATTAAAGATGATACATTTCTGTCCTAGCTTGAAATGAGACTGAAAATGCCAGATTTTGAGGGACCTGTGAGAAGTGACAGAGAAAATAAATCCATTTTTTTAGTCTGATATACACCGTTTTCTGTCCTGTTTGTGACTTGAGAACAGATTTAAAAAAATAAAAGAGAGGTCAGTTTTAAAGCAATACTACATACGTCTCTGACCTCAAAACCTTTCTTAGGCTTGTTTTGACAGCACACTTACATTCATAATGCATATTCCTGGAGCTGTGGTTGCCCTGCAGCGTTGCAAGGCTGAAAAACCACACCTCATAACTTTTTTTTTTCCCCCAGCCCTAGGCTTTTTATGACATCTGTGTTTTGCTTTACAACAGGACAGTACTCAATCCTGCAGGCTTTACATATTTCTTGCTGACTGATTTTTACTGGCTGGAGAGAGCTCCGAGAAGAGACAGGTTGGAAGATGGATGCTGAATTAGCCGCAGACAGATGGCACCCTAACTACAAAAATCAATTAAGTTCAGTCGTGCTGCTTTAAATACTCATACCAACCAGAAGAGGGCAGAGTGTACAATGCAGGCAGTCATGTACTGTAGTTTTAAAAGTCAGAGGGTTCTCACTTCACACAGAGTTGTTTTTTCATCCAGAGACACAGTAGTAAAAAAACTAGCACAAATATGGCAGCTGCCATGTATGTGGACCCACGTAAAGTAGATTTAAATGATTCACTCTAGGAGAATAAAGTAACTGGATGCCAGTAAAATAATGATAAAATATTTTTTTCTGTCATCGACCTTTGATTTTGTTACACACTGCACCTTTAAAATTATATGAAACCTCAGATATGAAGTCAAGCCAGTGCTACAGTCAATATAAGTTACACGGCTGTAGAGACACAGATACCCAGATTGCAAAAAAAATGTCTGGCCCAATTATTCAGTTTTGTTTGGCCCGAATTTGGTCTTGACTTACGGCGTTGACGAAATGTAAGTGTAGCTGCCAAAACTCAGCCACATAACCCCTACATGTTACATAGAAGAAAATTGCCATAAGGAAGGCTTCCTGTATTAGAACCACTTCGGGCCCACAGATATGCTTGTCTTAATCAACGGCTTGGACAAAAAAAAAAAAAAACCTGACAACTGGACAACAAATGGACTAAATGTGCTCTAATCCAAGCCAAGGTGGCAGCTGACATCTGGTCCACTTCTGACCCAGGCAACACTTGCCACTGCCGTAACTAAGACATGAGTGCCAAAAGTAGTCAGGATTCAGCCCAAACATGTTTGCTATCTGTGTAGACTGACAAGATTAATAGATAAACGCTATTTTTCTTTTGTTTGCAAACATTACCAATCTTAAAGTTGTTTTAAGTATAAAAACTGTTCTCAGGCCATGAACGGAGTTAGAAAACAGTTCACATCAGATCTAGAAAACGGATCACCTGAAACCATTTTCTCCCTTGGTTTTTAAGCTACTGTAAATCATTTTGCTTTATCAAAGTCTATTTTTAAAGGGTGAAAGATTTCTTTTGTCTAAACGTCACTGACATGTTTTAATTAAAAAAAAATTAAAACTACACACAATTATTTGAATGTTTTTACAGATCTTCCAATTAATTATTTATTCTTTATTTTAAATCATTCGATTTCTAACCATATTAAAACAAGAAGAGCAGTGAAACTGGCAAATATCAACATTTTTGCTTGACGAATGACTAAGCTGAAATGGATGTCCATTACTTTTCCATCACACAGCAGATTTTTCAGGTCTATTGGTGGAAAATATTTAGTCTCGGTTTTAAAATCTGCAATAGTTGATATTCATTTTTGTACAAGTATAGTTATCTTGTGCCACTAAAGCACTGATTGTCATATCAACTCCTGACTGCTGTGTACGTGTTTGGCCAACCATCTCTCAGCTCTGCTGTAGTCAACATGTGCATTATCCTCTGCTTCCTCAGCTGTGTTCTTGGCTCAAACTGTGTCTACCTGTTGTGTTTGTGCGTGCTGTGAGTGGGAGAGTGTGTGTACATGTGTGTATCTATAAGTCTTTTTTGGTCACAGGGTTTTGTGTGTATGTGTGCGCATGTGAAGCGAAAGAGAAAATCCCCTAAAAGGAGAGCTAACAAAAAAGGAAGGATGAGTTTAGGAGGGTGAAAAAGAAGACAGATGTGTTCGTCAGGAGGAAAGGTGAGGCGTGTTCAAGGGGGGCGAGCGCTCTGTCATGCTACGCAGTGTTGTGCGACTCCCTTTTCCTCCATCTGCTAAACACAAAAAGAACTGATTAGCCCCGAACTTCTCGTGTCTCATCTTGCCTCCTTTTATCTCTCAGCTCTTCCATGTCGAAAACATCTCTGTCCTCTAAAATCCTCCCTGCAGTGCCAGTTGTGTGCCTGTTCTTACTAGTTTTGAACCTTAACTTGGATATTGTATATTTCTGTATGCCTGCTTTGTGCTCCGCGTTCCCATGCTGCCCTCATTTCCATTTTCTCACCACATCTTTTTGTGATTCAGCTCATTTTGATTGCACTTTTTTAGGCTGCTTCTTCCTGGCTTGATATTCTAAACATCTGGATTCAGTTGCATCAGCAATTCTTTAATGCTGTTTACGTACCAACTTGTTTCAGATAAGGGATTTAAATAAAAATCAGAGAGCTGAGATTTTAACACAATTTATACCATAACTTGGAGAAATGATGACTAGGAGTGACTAGTTAGTGTAGTGTGAACTGTTTTTCTTGCAGGTTTCTTGTATAAACTTGCATTTAAATCAATCAGACATAGCACTATGACTGTCTAAAAGTGAGAAGATCCTCCTTGTGCAAAAGATCAAAATATATCTGATCGGTAAAGATATGAACAAAGAACATCACAGTCTTTATTGGACTTTTTGAGCCCTCTGTTTTTTTTTATATTCAAAGTTTATTTTTACATAGTAAAAAAACACTCCTACTAGGGGTGTAAGAAAATATGGTAACACTTTATTTGAATGCGGTTTCATAAGACTGACATGACGCTGACATAATCATGACATGACACCTGTCATGAATATGAATG
>JAPMNP010625607.1:0-10261 GCA_029874935.1 Atherina boyeri
AGATTGCACTCTACAATAACATATTCAGTTAGTACTTTTAAATTCAAAAGTATTGGCATTTTTTTCATTATTTAACATCTAATCCAATTTAAACTTTAATTTTTCACAAAAAAATGTTGCCACATCGTTTGTTTATAATTGAAATAAAAATACATGTTTTACCAGAAACTATGAATAATCGTGATTAATAATCGTGATTACAATATTAATAAAAATAATCAGGATTATTATTTTGGTCATAATCGTGCAGCTCTATTCCTAGATTACAATGCCAGTATTCATTTGGTTGAAAACGCGACACATTTTTCTACATGGACTAGCTCTGGGAAAGTCCAGACCTTTAAAGTACTGCAAAACTTTAGGATGTGCTACAAAGTTCTTTACACAGAGGACTAGGGTGTGCCATCTCAAGATTCGATTACAATACAGGATGCTATGATTCATGGTGGATTGAAACCCACATTTTCAGTAAAACGAATAACATAAAGTTCCCTTAGAGATATGTAGGGCTCGTCCGAATAGCAATTTCTCTTCTCCAGATATTATTTATCTGTTTATCTATTCCTTTTTAATAGCTGAAGATCCAGTAAAAAGAAAAACAATACATATCAGGAAATAAGTTTTATTAATCTGAGATGTTCTTACGTCCTATATTTATTATTTCAACTTAATTTGACTTCTTGTTGCTCAACTGTTATGTTATAATTGCATGGATGTTGCACTATTTAGGATTTGAGAGGCAAACAACTCCTATAAAATTGAGTTTTCACTTATTGTCACCCATAAAATTTGATTGATTGATACCAGATAGGCAATAAAAAAAGTCCTGATGGATTTACTCTGTATTAGTCTTTTTCCTGTTTCACAAAGGTTTTTAAGCAGCGTCTGACCAAGCCATGATAGCAATGATTTTACAAATCAAGTGAGTATGTTCTTTAAAATTACAAAAGAAGAGGATCTTATATTTTGTTTTTACAAACGGCGTGGTATCGGTACATTATCGGTATCGGCCGATACTGAATAGCTGGGTATCGGTGCTACACTAAAAAAAAAAAATCGCAATTAGATTATTTTCTAAAATCGTTCAGCCATATTCTGAACTAATACAAAAACTAGCTTATTCAGTAATGATTTTAAAAAAAAAAGGACAAGAACACAGCTACAACATGTGGCTGGAACACAAAATGGGTGATTGACACCTATTAAAATCTGAGTTGCCTGTTGCCAGCACCTAACCCAGAGCAAGCGGGAGCTAACAGATATAGGCGGGCTAAAGCTAAGACTCAAGAGCTGGTCAGCTAAAGAAAAACGCGGTTGTGCTACTCTGCCTTTGCTTGCCGCCTGATATCACACTTTCCATTGTCAATTTTACATTTACAGGTGGTGAAGGACAAATTTTGTTGTAGTGATGCGTGGGTCATGTTTTTGGCAACCACAATATTGACCGCCACACTCATTTCTCTAATCAAATTGATATCAAGACTATATCAGAGCCAAGATTACGTTCAGTGACTTAAAGGTAGGGTCTGGGATTCGCAAAACAGCCGGCAGATTTAAAAAATACACAACTTAAATGGTCCTACCCTCTTGCTGCCCCTGACTCTACCCATTCGACGACCTTTTGCTTGACAAATTTACTGTCCAATGCTTCTAGGTAGTCTTGGAAATAATTGTCAGGATTTTTTCAAGCCCTGTCTGTTCCACAGATGATTAACTTGTTTAATTTCCATGTCAGTCTTTCCAACTTAGTGGCTGTAAATGGATTAGGAATAGGATTTCACGTGATTTTGCAAAAATGGCCAAAAAAGAGAATCCCAGACCTTTTTTAAGCAGTCTGAGATCAGTTTAGACCAGGGGTGTCCAGCTCTGGTCCTCGACGGCCCCAATCCTACAGGTTTTCCATGTTTCCCTGCACTTGACTCAAATCAATGAATCAAGTGTGCTGAAGCAGGGAAACACCAAATACATGCAGGACAGCGGCCCTGGAGGACCAACTTTGGACACCCCTGGTTTATACCGTATGATGGCAAGTGTTTGTCGGAGTTTGGATGCACAACAGCCCAGCAGCGCCTAGATGTTTTGGTGGCTGTGATTGCGACCGCTCTTATGGTGGTTGTATCCACTCTGAGGGTTCTTGGCCACTGTCAAAGCGGCTACACACCAGCTGCTACCTCTTTCAGAATGGTTAATGGTGGTTGCTTGCACTTTGAGAATAATAAATACACATTGCTGCATCTTTCAGTGGTTTTAAAAAAAACATGCTACCACGTTCAGTATGTTTGCAGTCCCTCTGTTGTTGGCCGACTCATTATTTTACTGTGTATTACACCAGATGTTCTCACAATATTTTCTTTGTCTAAAAATAAAATGTAAAACTGAAACTTTGTCAGAGAATAATGACTGGTTTAGCAGGTGGAGACTGTGTGGAAGACCTGTGTCTACTACATGTCACTAAAGATTTTCAGATTTCCCTTGAATTCAGCCTCATTATTGACATGTATACAATCTTGCATCTCTGGGTTAAACAGAAATTCTCAAAAGTTAGATTTTCTTCAAGGTTTGCTAGACTATGTGAAACGACATTGAAAGAGCTCTGTCTTTTTGTTTCCAAATAATTTGCCTGAGAGTCTGAGCTTATTTGATTTTTTTCTCTAAAACTGTAAAATGGTGGTACTAAGTAATTATTACATGAGAATTTTTTTTCTTTTTATATTGTCACCCTGGGACAGCATCAATGTTTTTGAATTGCCTGGAAATTACAAGCTGAGTGCAAACAGATTTTTTTCTTTCTTTGTAAAAGTTTTCTTTGTGAATTGATAACCACAAAATGTGTATTTGGTTTGTGTTTGGTCTATATTGTGAATTTGGTAACTTATGAGCTGGTATTTGCATCCTCTTTGTAAATGGGTCACAGCCTCTGCTCCTGTTTTAAACAAATGTAACATCAAAGGTGATGAATGGCCTACCCTGCCTTCAGTCTGTAATGAGTTCGGTACTGCATGTGCAGGAACATGCTTTAATTTGATGTACTCAAGTAAACTTTCCTTTTTCAGGTTTCCTATGCGCGTCCAAGCTCCGCCTCCATCAGAGATGCAAATTTGTATGTCAGTGGCTTGCCGAAAACTATGACGCAGAAGGAGCTAGAGCAGCTCTTCTCTCAGTATGGACGCATCATTACCTCACGTATTCTGGTGGACCAGGTGACTGGTAAGTAGAACATGACAGCTTTTCCACCTTTTTGTTCCTTTTTTTTACTTTCATGCTTTCATTTCCCCCTTTTACTGGAGACGGAAGAACAAAATGACATGGCTGAGAAATTATCAGAGGTGGTGGTGTGAGGCTCCAAAAAATGTAATTTTCCACTAGAGGTATTCATAAATATGCATTCATAGAATATGAAAATGGGTGTAAGTAGCAGGACTCAGGGCTTCATAATTTCTTCTCCTTTCAATCGCTTCTCTGCTTGCACTTTCCTTCTCTTGCCCCCCACCCTTTTCTCTTTTCATCCCCAAGGTGTACATGTGATGCCTGTTTTATGGTATGAAATGAAATGCATTTAGAGCAGTTACATTTTCTATTTCTCAGCCGTCTAGTGAAGCAGAGCTCCTGTGAAACACTAAACAGAATCCCTCACAGAGACATTTCCCAATGGTTATGTACTACCAAAACGTATAATAATCCTTCTGGCATGCACTGTGGGAATGTTTATTTTTCAAACATAAAAACCACATCTTCCTCAAGAATTCAATTTCACATTTATGTCGGTATTAATGCAGCAACCTGCAATTCAGCAGCCACCAAAAACCAAAGTGGGTTACAACTTGTTATTGCTCATACTAGTAACACTTAAAGCCTGATCACTGAAATCCTTCATATTTGCAGCACATACTTGATTGCATACATGCCATAAAGAACATTCAGTGAGAGAAATTAACTTGAATACTGACTTGCAGGAAAGTGTAAAAGTTAACACAGGATGCGGGAGTGATAGATTACCTTTACTGGCAGAGAGAATTAACAAGACCAAGAGAAAGGACATGTTTGGATCCACCTAGGGGATAACAGTTTTTAGATATTCTTGATATTTGATGGTTTTATTATAAATCGTATGATATATTAACTATATTTTAAAGTTATTAGCTTTTCTGAAAGTGATGCTTCATTGGCTTGTGAACAAATGGTTTCTTTCAGCAGCCATCAGTCAATACTACTAATGCAGCAGCACATTTTAAGTTTTGACTTGTGGTAATTAAATGTTTTTTTTTCACCTGATGCTGTTTTGAGGCTTTTGTGCATGTCAGTCTTTAGACTCGTCCTCTGGCCAGTGCTGCCAAACACATTCATGTATTTTGCTGAACTTTCTCACCTTGTGTGTTCATTTCCTTGTTACACATCTATTTTTCATATGGAATGGGTCCTGTGCGTGTTGCGTTTTTAAGTATCTGGTGTGTTTTTGGTTGAGGATCAGACTTTTATGTTTGGTTGATGTAAGCAATGTCAAACATTTAACAAAAATCTTGAATCATTTGGATTGATTATGAAATGCACAAATATTTTGCATAAAATCTATTTAGTGGTAATTTAGCAAAAAAAAAAAAAATTGCAGAGTTGGGTTCCTTCAGAGCAGTGCGCTTTTAGGTGTTTGTTGTACTTGCCGATGGCTGGTATGCAGCGTATATAATCCATTAATCTTAAGTTTTTGATCATGAAGCAATTTTAATTGTTTACTGTAAAAAGCTTTTTACATGAAAAGATGCTTATGTTCTCCACAGGTGTTTCCAGGGGGGTTGGCTTCATTCGTTTTGACCGGCGAGTTGAGGCTGAGGAGGCTATCAAGGGCCTGAACTGCCAGAAGCCACCTGGTGCCACCGAACCCATTACAGTCAAGTTTGCGAACAACCCAAGCCAGAAGACCAGCCAGGCGCTTCTGTCACAGCTGTATCAGTCACCCAATCGAAGGTACCCAGGACCCCTCGCACAGCAGGCACAACGCTTCAGGTAAAAGGGGCACACCAAGAAAGATAAATGTGATGAGAGCCCAGCAAAGTTTAATACTGCCAGTGAAGTTGATTCTGTTGTCCCTCTGAGGCTTCATGAAATTAGCATTTAAATTGTCTCACAGCAGTACAGTGAAAATATTCTGTTGGAGCTCATCAATACTCTGGACAGAATAATTCATCCTTATATTCACATTCTTATCTTTGCTGTGTTCCTCCTGTTGCAGATGTAGGCATTCAACACCAGTGTTTGAACTGATTGATAAAAATGAAAATGAGGAGTGAATACACTGAAGGTCTCATTGAGGCCATCGATTTGTATTATTCAGAACAATCCATATGTGCTTTTCAGGGATTGACTACTGCTTTGCAAAAATAAAAAGGTCAGATTGTAGCGTTGAAATTGCTATTCGTAGCATCAACTCGATTTACAGCAGGAATGAGGTCTTCTGTCGGCTTCAGTGTTAATGCAAACTCAGTCAGCAGGGTTAATAAAGCACATCGTTTTAGGAATGAGAGGAACTGACTTTAATCATGGTGTTACCACTCTATCTCATCAGTCATCCTGTTGAAATGAATCAACCTTCTAAACAGGTTGCTAAATTTGTTATGTTTTTTAAAGGTTGGACAATCTGCTGAACATGGCCTATGGTGTCAAAAGGTAAATGGATTTTTCTTTTAAATTTCATAATCTTTTATTGATCCTGAGGGAATTTCATATGAGGGCTGATGGAATTGTGTTCTGTTGCGTAGGTTGTTAACACTTCATAATGTTGCACTGACTCAGCCAGGGATCCCTGATCAAATGAAAATGCTTTTTTGTGCATGCAGGACTACACTGAAACGATAGATTTAAGTTGGAGTGAAAAAATCGGGTTGTTTTTAACTGCTGGGTTTGATTTAGAAGTGTTTAATTGTGAGAAATGCAGATTCGTTGACTTTTGATTTGAGCCAGAACCCTCAAAATGCTCAGCTGATTGATGCCGAAACAATAATGATTCAAAACTTTATCTACAGGTAGGAGGCACACCTTCCTTTTTATAAAGGCACAGTATATCTAATTCCACCGCCATCCTCTAAATGGGCAGGATCTTTACATACTATGTTTTAATTGGTCCTAACAAAATCATGCATAGCAGTGACGTATCGGGATTCAAACAAGAGATTAAAGCATTGTCTACATAACAAAGGACAGGATTTTACAATATTACTTGCTATTGCACAAAGTTGCATCCCTATATTTTGAGTCCCATTTTTCTTACCTTCATCTATTATGGACAGCTCTGTCCTGTATTTATACTTTGTTGCATCAGACATCTTTCAGGATTTGCTAGAGAACCGGTTTTCAGTTCAGTGTTGTCTTCCTCAAGTTCAAAGTTCAGTTCACCAGCAACATCAGGCTGGTTTCCCTTCTGCCTTGCTCAACAGTGGATGTTGTTGCCAAATGTCAGTGTCCTTGATGCTGGAGCACACCTGTCATAGTAGATGTTCCCTGAGAGGCCAACTGGAGCAGCTAATCTGATAAGACACCGGCTGCAATAATTCATAGGCTTTCCAAGTGCTCTGAATTTTGTTTCTTAAAACTGTAAACCTACATTCACCAGCTTTTGCTTTTAATTCTGATCTTGGCCTGAAATTCTATCACAAGTTATGGTATTTATTTCCCATTTCTCCATTTTTATAAGGAGAAGAGGATTTTTTGCCTCTGGTTTGAGGGCATGCAAGCACAAAAGCAATGTAGTTGGAGTGTAAAGCTGCTTGTATGTTCTGATTTGTTACTAATTCACCTGATAGGTGCTCATGTATTGCCTTTAAGGCTTGTTTTCTAGCTTACATGGTTTATGATGATGTTCCGGAAGTTATAGAAGGATGCCAGCGCAGTAGCTGTTAGCTCAGGATGAAGCATGATTAGGGCAGATCCCTGTAGACTTGTCAGTCTATTAAGCCCGTTGGCTCCATCTCATCTTAAGGGGCTCAGTTTCTGCTCATTTTGGCTTTTGCCTTGAACCATGTTCCTTTTTGTGTATTACAGCAGGTTCTCCCCCATGGCCATTGACGGGGTGACCAGTTTGGCTGGCATCAACATCCCGGGGCATGCAGGCACTGGCTGGTGTATCTTTGTCTACAACCTGGCTCCAGATGCGGATGAAAGCATCCTTTGGCAGATGTTTGGGCCATTTGGAGCTGTCACAAATGTCAAGGTTATTCGCGACTTCAACACAAACAAGTGCAAAGGATTTGGTTTTGTTACCATGACTAATTATGATGAGGCAGCTGTGGCCATTGCCAGCCTGAATGGATATCGCCTCGGGGACAGAGTTCTGCAAGTCTCATTCAAAACCAACAAAACACACAAAGCCTAAAACCTACTGAGATTGTTTCTTAGAAAACTCACCAGGAAATGAGAAAATGGAAGCGTATTGACCGTAACTTTCTACATTAGTAAAATCAGCTTTGTAATCAATATTTAGCGTCCAACAATGTGATTTATTATTTTTTTTTTTTCGGTTTTTGTCTTTTTTTCTTTCCTCCATTGCTACGCTTTGAATCTTCTCAGTATAGTTTAAACAGAAAAAAAATCCGCAGGTAACACCTGTGATGTTGAACTCTTGCTGTCTTTCAGATGGACCACCTGAAACGTTACTACCAGTTTTGTCATTTTGTTGCACATTGCTTTGAAGCAGTAAGTCTTGTACGGTTATGTGTCGTGATTTTCTTTTCTTTTTTAAAAAATTTCTTTTTATATTTGTGTCCTGATTTGCCATTGGTGCGTTATGCCTTGAGTGATTAGCAAGTACTTATTTTGAGCTGTGTTCTGTTTTTGTTTTTTGCCAGTTTATTGTAATATGAGTTGGTTATTGGTTGGCTGCATAATGTTGCTTATTGTAAACTTAATGGCTAAAAAGACAAAAAAAATTCTTAAAGCAGTACCTTGCCAAAGAGCTAAGAACCTCTTTGATGTGGGTTTAAAAAGCATCTATTTTTATAAAAAGAAAAATTTGGAGAAACTTTTTACTGGACCTGGAACAAAATATTTTGACTTGGATACTTTGAGAAATATCTTCATATGACACCTTGTGAGCTTTTGAACTTTACAAGAAAGTTTGCAGTGGTTGACATTTCTGGAGAGATTTATGATGTATAAGATACCTTTTGAGATCTTTGTATTATCTTTAGATTATAGAATCAGTGGTAATGCTGGTTTCATTTGTAAATCATCTGTGGGTCCTCAGTCATCCTGGTCGCCTGGTCGACTAGCTTTCCGATTTAGATTTGGAAACGGACAAAAATAAAGGTTGATTTGCAAACCGTGCATGCAAAATTACAATAAGAGATCTTAAAAGGTAAATGGGGGGAGGGGNTCCTCTAAAATTACTTTCAGATGGAGCTCATGGTGTTTTGTGGTGTACCTACAATATATCATTAGACTGATTTTTGTCTTAATATCAACCATAGGGGGTTTTTACCTACTTGCTATGAAAGATTGAGGACAAGCTGATGAAGGCAGCCGCATTAAAACTAAATAGAAAAATAAAAAGGTCTGAAGAATGGGATGACTCCTGAGCTTTGAGCTGTGTAAATAAGTCCTTTTTTACGTTGAGTATTTGGCAGACTTCTTTTGGTTCTAGTTTGGACTTCATTGGAAAGTGTTATTTTATTTTTTTTTTCCTTTTTTTTTTTCTTTCATGGAGTATGTAAGATTTTTTTTTTTTTATATATATATATTTGCCTTTTTAATTTATCTTCAGTTGAATTCCTTGATTTGTTGTCCTATGGACTAGCATTACAGTGCATCAAATTTGTTGGTTGTTTGGTCTGTAGATAGTCTTGCTTCGTTTAGAAAAAAAAAAAGTATTAAACTATAGACATTTTTGTTTCGGTTTGTTTTTATATATAAACATTATAGATATATATTTATGTGGTAAAGAATGGATATAAACCACAGTTTTGAACTACTTTACTTTTTTCATACTCATATATATCCGTAATGCATATAACCTGTCTTTAAAATCGTAAAAAGGTGTATATTGCTTTATTCTCTTTGGGGAAGGACAGTGAAGCGGTTGCATTAACGATAACAAAAATTGGTTGCTAAAGTTTGTCAAACATTGATCTTGACCAAATCAAGGCTGGTCAAGCCTTAGACGCACTGACAACTGCACCTGCATCCTGCTTGGTATTTGAACCAATTACTAGTCATGCTTCCCCTTAAATGAGCAGTGTGCTATGCATTATATAATTCTTTGCAACTGCTTTTTCTTTATCTATTCCTTCTTTGTGTTACTTGTAAAAGTTAAACTTTAAGTCTAGATGAGTTGTGATACTTGCTGCTGTGTGGGAGAGTGCACATTTTTCATGCCTGACCCATCGTTGTCAGAAACAGCTTTTCTTTTTGTAAACTCTTAACAATTATTTGGCCCTGGCAAATTGTGGGGATGGTCCGGCATGGCAAAATGTTCCCTTCCAACCCCTCTTATCTCAATTCTTTATGAGAATGATTATTTATTTGAAGTTGTATAGTCTGACTTTGTTCACAGCATTTTTGGAATAGAATATCTTTTGTTGACTATTTAAAAGGATGTACATGTTCTTTACTTTGTTTCAATACTTTGTATTATTTCATTGTTCAGTACATCAATAAATAAGTTTGAAGGGCAACACAGCTTATGAGATCATCATTTTGCAACAGGAAAAGATGGTTTTGCTCATTTTAAATTGTCATTCATTTAATTATTTTTAATTCATTCTTGTTCAAATATAAAGACAATCCAGCAGTTAATTGTTTATATTCTTCATCAGCTTTATATGCCATCTTGTTTTTAAAAAACATCTAACCATCAATTACAATTAAAATAATGTTCCAAGCAGGTTAATGCATTTCTTGAAGTGCCTCCCCAAATGGACTCACACTTCTGCACTGATCAGTGGGAACCCCGTTATCACTGGGACAGTTTTTTAAAATACAGCTCCTTGGAGCTGGAATGCGAATGTTTAAATGCATATCTATTCACATGTTACCCCATCATTGTAATTGGTGAACAGTTCAGCTGCTGGCTTTGAGCATGTCAACACAAGGCTTGAAGGAAGAAGCTTGATATAGGGTATTGATTTTCTTTTTTTCTGTTTGCCTCCTTTTTATTTTATCTTGCTCCACTTGAGGCTGAAGATGAAATGGCCTGCATTTGAAGCGAGCTTCCCCACCACGCAGCAACCTTACAACACCCAACTGTCATTTTAGGGCCTTTGCATTTGGAAACTGCAGA
>JAPMNP010625610.1:0-13011 GCA_029874935.1 Atherina boyeri
ATGTCAATAGTGTCTTTTAAGCCTATTGGGGCTGGGCACGTAAGTGCAAGACACTTTAATAAAAATTCAATCAATCTAGACTGATTTTGGCTAGTTTGGCAGCTGTCCAGTGACTCATCCAAACCAATTGAATATCTCCTGTAATGATCACTGCTCTATCATGAGTAGCCCAATATCTATCTAGTTTTGATAGAGATATAATTGTGTCACTAAAACCTTTTCTTCCCTTTTTTTCGTAACAACTTGCCATTTAATTAACACTGCCATCATACTCCAACTAAAGCTTCCAATTGTAACAGGTACTGCATACAGTTTATAATCATAATAATAGTTTTAAATTTGGAGAGATGGGATAAATGTATTTTTCTATCATTTGAAGAGAGACAAATCTGATTCTCATTTAACTAGCAAAATAATGAGCTTCTTGATTTCGCATAAACTAATGTATGAGGGGTTCATATTTGAAATTTGAAAACAATGGCTTTGAGTAAAGCAGTTGTTTTAATAAATGGTCATATATTGTGCTAAAAAATTTGGGGTTCTTAGGCTGTGAGTCCAGCCTGGTTCACATTTTGTACCATCGGCAGAACAGCTCAGTCTCATCGCAAAACATGAAATATTTCTGAAATGGAATCTAATGATTCATATCTACCGAGAATATTTTTGTTTTGTTTTTATGCGGCTGCATACAAAATTAACACCATGGAGGAACACAGTGTCAGAGTATTTACTAAACCATATAGTACCAACTTTATCTATACAGCTTGTTCACACAACCACAGCTCAAACTAAGTACTGTACATAAGTAAAAAATATAGTGTAAAGATTTCATCACAAAGAGTCACAAATTAATTGTTGCTTTACATTTAAAGAAAAGTGGTAGTCAATATATGGAGGTGGGAGGGGTTTGGAAGTTGCGCTACATACAACAGCAAACCAGAAGAGCCAAGATTTAATTGCATGCTGATTGACTGTGTTTTCAAGCTTTCACTATTTAATTGCAGATTCAGATTTGACAGACTACTTTGCTATGACATTTAAGTTTAGTTTTTGTTGTTCAACATGTATTTGACTAATTAAAGGTATGGCGGAAGATTTTCTTCAAATTCAGGAAAGAATGTGCATGCGCAACACTGTCTTGTTTCTCTCTTCTGAGGCCTTTTTCTTCTTCTCATACGCTTCAAAGATACTTTTTGAAAGTGTGCATGCACAGAAAGAGAAAACTATACTTGCAAAGAGCATGTACGACAGTATTAGTAAAATTCTCCAGAGTGATTGACAAGTAGGAGGACCAATCGTCTTGATGATCCACCCGGAAGTAAAACATTCTCCGCCATACCTTTAACATACTTCTTTCTATTTCATTCTATTTTCACTTAAGGAATTCACTGGACAGGAAACCCGTTGCCCTGTACTTTTATCTCAAACCAAACCATCGACATGTCATTTTAATGCTGTAAAACTGAATATGAAAAGCTTACAATGCGTATAAAACATGAGTGTATTTAAAATAGACAAATTATTACTGAAATATCAGTTTTCACCTGAGTGACCTGAGGTCAGTTCCTGGAAGAAATTGTTCCTATCCACTTCTACCTCTGACTGTCACTGGCTCACTGTGTAGTAAGTCATATCTGTTTTGTTCTATGCACAAAAGTCACTTGGTTTAGAAATGTAAAAGTGGCATATAAGTGGCATATAGCAAGCAATTAAATAGCTCCATATATTAAAACTTCATGGGCAAAAGTGGGTGCTTTTCATTGGCTTAATTTAGAACCCATAGCACCTATTTTCCAAAAGCACTGATTGAATCATAAACCGGAGACACTACTATACAGTCATAAAAGGATTAGCAATTACAAAACGCATCAGCCCCGACAATCATTCTAATTGTGCGGTATATTCTCCCTTCTGGTGAGCATGTGTTTCAGCTGTGGCTCCAAAGTGCACTTTCAGGCAGATTTGTCTAAATCGTACAAATATTTCTCTAAACTATTTTAGTTGTTCATCTGTGAATATAACAGAAAAATACTAGACCTAATTGACCTAAAAGACTATGAGCAGGTGTGACATCCAGAGGAGATGCGTTATTAGTTGAATGTAAGGGAGTAAAGAGAACAAGGTGCAGAGGTAAGAGACATTCTGACAGGCGTCTCTGAGAGGGGAAGGAGCAGCAGTGCTTGGATCAAGATGCACCTGCTGCTTCCACAAGAGCTCTTCAACAGCATGGAAGTGCTGAGAAGAAGAAAACACTTTGTTATGCAGGGAAAAATTTATTCTGGCTTGGCATTTGATTAAAGTGTCCAATAAAGGCATGAGAACTGTTTCCAATTCTCTCTCTGCTGAGACCGTAATCACATTATGCATAACATTTTTGCCTCTGAATGCAACTGGCCCTTTTACCTGCTCAACGGAATACCACGATGTGTGGGGCTTATTTCGCAAATACCAAACCTGCTCCTTTTTTTTCAGACTAGGGTGACAAAAAATAAATAAATAAAAAAAAAACACTCACCAAAGTGTTACATATATGTACTCTTATGCAGTTTAAGTTCTCTCAAAGCTGCAAGAGAGAAAGTCAGAGTCATACAGACACATTGTTAACTTTTCAGTTAGCCTTGCATTCTATAAGAAACCTCAAAACATTGGGCTGGAATAGTGGAGAGCCCTCGCAGACTGCAGAGGTCAGCACTTAAATAATGACTGACAGGGGCAATCAGGGTTCTGTCTCCTAGCTGTGTGACTTTCCCAAAGCACTGTACTGTATGTGTTCATTATTGGCACACTGGGCACATCACTTAAGAAGGCTAACTCCTATCAATTCCTCAGCCTAATCAACCACAACCATTTTGATTTAAACTCAGCCGGCAATGCCCATGCATCACAGCCCCTGCACAAATCAAAGGAGAATGACCACAGGACTCATGTGGAATACCTAAATGTTGCATTAGCACTTCTATCAGTCTTGCTTCTCTTAGCAAAGAAAAAAAAAGCAGAAAGGTAGGGAAGACTGACGATTGTCCCGGTCACATGGTGAGACAGAAATTACTTTTCAAAGTGTGTCTGTCTTTTTAAATGCCACTGTAACAACAATTTACAGTGAACATTCAGTTTGCTGATTGCTTTTGCAGCACTAAAATCTTTCATTTCTCTTTCTTATTAACCATTTCACCTGTACATACTGAAAATAAACATAATTTAGCCACTGAGGAACTTATTCAGGGTTTCAGTCCACTTGCAGATGTTAGATTTCTTTTACATACATTGTTAAGCTTCAGCTGCCAAACTACAGTCAGTGGTTTCTATCTGAGGTGATACTATTTGAGTAAAACTCATGGGAATGTTACCTTCTATAGACACGTTTGTTGTACAAGATGTATGTTCCCCCAGGGGTCAATTATCTCACATTGGTGTGACTATGACTGCTCCTGCTACAGTATGCATTCTGTAAGGGCCGTATTTTGCTCATATTGCGCAAAGACTTGTGCCATACATTTTTTAAGATGTAACAAAAGATTAATGGGATTGAAAAAGATGCAAGAAGATGTACAACTTCTGTAGGGTAGGCAGTCTTAAGTTTGAAAAAGGAAAAAATTGTGTTAATTGTATTAAAGATAAGAAAACAGAATCAGTTTATTTTGCACAGTCTCATAAGTTAATAGAATAAAGATAACAGTAAGCTAATGACAAGGCCCATTATTTGTAAAGTTTTTTCATTCATTGTCTTTTTTTCAGAAAAATGGCATACATTGTATTAATGATTTTCTTAATGTGTTATTAAAAAAGAGTAGGATTAATTGGAATATCAATAACAGAAAATAATTAGATTTTCATGCTCTTCATTAAAATTTGACATGAGGGGTGCACAGAACAAATCCCAGTGTTCTACCAATTTAAAAAATGGTGAGGGGAACCATGAGACAAATCCAGAGTCTTAAATGTAACACAAACCCTTCAGTATGTCAGAACTCTCGTACTCCATGCATAATTTTCTTTAATAGTGCAGAACGCCGTTGCAGAAGCTCTGTTTCCATTCTTCATCATGAAGAGCAGGGACAGGCGTGCAGCCTAAGAATGAAAAAGAGGAAGTCATTGATTCTTGCCTCTACAGTATGTTCTCCACTGCTTTTTAAATGAGCGATGCTCCACTAAAATGATCTGCGTGTAATGGAATTCATTTTACAAAGTTTGGTCTGTGTGCTACATTACCTTTTTATGATAAAGTATTTTCCATGTCAAGCAACTGTTTCATGTTGCAGCGACTGTATGTACTTTGCAACAAAGCAGATAAAGTAGAACAAATTGGGTTGCTCCCAAAACTGCTGGAGGCACATTTGTATTTTGGCCAAACTGAAAAAAACAATACAGAATAGTGATTTCAAAACAACCAGGTAGCCTGCTTTTTATTCAGTCTGTATTCAGACAAATTGTCTCCATACAACTTGGATCAGCTTGAATCAATGGACAGTAATGCATAAACAATGTCTGACACATCTCCTATAGAGAACAGCAGAGAGAAAAGACTGTCAGATGTGTTTAGGTTGTTTGGGAATATGCTAAAACCTTCAGCAATTCCTTACATGCAATAAAATGGTAAAATATTTTTTTCTTCTGACTGAGAAACAGCTGAGAAAACAAAAGAAAACATAGATACATATTGTGCACTCAGAAACAGAAAAACACTCTCAAAAGCCCAAACTGGAACAGATTATGACAGCGCTGTCATTTACCAGTCGGCTCTGAAAGCATGTTTCATGAAGACGCTTTTCTTTTTGAAACAAGTCCAAGTTCAACCACATCCTCCCTATATTTTTATTTACTGGGAATTATGGAAGTTGTAGAGGGATTATTCTCTATTACCAAGTCTTGGCAGGTATTGAAACACATATCTTTCAACCTCTGTATAACTGACAGGGCTTTGCTGTTTGCATTCACTACATCCAAGACAGTAATGACTGCTATTCCAAGGTCTTATTCAGAGTTTGAAGCTAACACCGCCTCATAACCCTGAGTTGGAAAAGAAATTAGGCATGGAATTAGAATAATGAATAAATAACCAAATTAAATAAAGAAAATAAAGACTTGAAATTGCATAACGTTAAGCAAATGTACTTTTTATTTACTTATGTCTTGTTCTGAATTAATGAAATAATAAAGCATTGTTAAAGATTTCTAGACTTTATTTGCCATTTGTTCGAGTACAAATGTTAAGGGGCATTGCAATTTATTTTCCTGAAACATTAAGCAGAACAAGGATCCAGTCACTAAAATGTAGTTTTAATGGGCTTTTTTTCACCCCCTAATTACATTTTTTGAAGAAAGGTAACTTCAGCCTGCTTTATGATTCTCAGCTATGTCATTTGCTGGAGTGGGAGGTGCGACATTTATGCATCACTAGAGGTCAGGGGAAGGTATTCAGGATGGATGGCACATTTACAAAGAACATGAGTTAAGTCTTTTTCATAGTTACAACAGACCTGAACTTTTCAAGACAAAACCCGGGAGCTGCATGTGAAAACATAAATGTTAAAATCAGTCAAACTGGACATTAATGCTCTGTGGTCTAAAGTCCATGCAATATGTAACTGAGCCCATGTGTGTATAGAGCAGGAATAGGGACAGAAAATTCACAATATATGTGTGTACTTGCAAATATTGAACAGAGAACCGCAATTAATTTTGAAGCATGCAAACATGAAAATGAAGGTGGGATCTTTCCGAAAAGATGCAAATGAAGATTAATGAATTGTTGAAGACATATACACACACATAATATGTATATGTGTGTGTTTGTATGTCTTCCTCTCCTCATCTCTCTTCATTTGCATATTTTAGTATTGAACCTCTCTTCCCTTTCATGTATAGAAAACCATATTTTTGGTTTTTGTCATTTTGTGTAATTTAAGATTCAAGATTATTCAGGATGTGGGACTTGTGTGAAGTGTGTCTTGGGGGGCATTGTGGTTTCCTGGGTGCTTGGTTGGGGGCAATGGGGCGAACACTGATCTGTGTATGGTGGCCCTACAGGCTCTTGGACTCACGGGGCCCTGGGTCCTGCCCCCAACTTATGCTGTTGCCGGGCGGGGCGGGAGGGCCATTGCCTCTGGTCCCCTGAAGCCTGCTTTCCATGGTGTTGGGGTTTTCTGACTACAGCCTTCTTCTGCCTCCTAGCTGGGCATGTGGTCCCTGCAGTGGGATGTTTCAGCTCTGTGCTCTGTGGTGGCTGCTGGCTGCCCGCTGCTTGGGCTCTCTCAGTATTCTTCTTTTTGTTGGAGGGGGCGCGGTGCATTTATATGATCACTTCTCACAAAACACAACTCCCCACTAATACTTTGTTGCCATACCTACGTGCCTTCACAGACACACAACACAAATACCAGTTGCTGTTGCTGAATTTTTTGTTACAGTACAGTTTTTCTGTCCAAGGGTGCTCCTAATGATTGTTGTGTTTTCTTAGATGCCTTAACATTTGTAGTGTTTATTTGTTTTTTGTTTTTTACAGGTTAAGCAGATGGTTGTCTGATTTTCTTTTTGCCTTTGTTTGCAGTTATGTGGATGTTTTCTGCTTTTTGTTTCTCTCACCTTTTTCCTCTCTATACTCTCTTTTTTCCTCTGTTCACCCTCTTTCTTCTGTTGTCACTCTGGACCGTTCCAGGTGTTATGCACAAATTTGGCAATACACAAATTAAAAGGAATAATAAAATAATAAGGAAAAATAACATTTAAGATTGAAGGAAGCCTCATATCCAAAGGCTCCTCTTGGCAAATCAAACTTGTTCAGCACAACACGGCAGCCAGATCATCATTCTGCCGTCATGATTCTGGATAGGATTGGTTAAAACATGAATAGATAAATAAAAAATCACGACTCAACTTCTAACTCTGTGCCTTAAATAAAAGTTCATCAGATAAATGGATAAAACTATAAATCAAACTGTTATCAATTTCATAATCAAAAACATCTCACATAAGTTGCAACACATTCCCAATGTTTGGATAACTCAACTCTACCTAATAGATGTACAGTAATGTAACGAATTATGAGAAGAGAATGACAAAATGAGCCAATGCTATAATGCCACCGTATCACTGCAAAATGTGAAAAAGTGATGGCGCTAAAATCCTTGAATTAATCCTGATGGACAAGGATCCACCGTGCACTATTCCCAAAAGTAATGTACTTATGTGGAAGATTGCTTGTGTCTCTTGCACATTTTCAGTCATTTACAGAGGAAAAAGGTCTCATTTGCCAACAGGCAAGAATAAAGAGATTTCCTTGCAATATATCTTACTTAATGCAAGCCATAACATAAACCAAACCTAGAGTTTTCTGCACCCAAACCTGCCTAAACTCGCCCCAAAATAGCCCAAACATTAATTGAATATTTAAATAAAATCCAAACCATTGTAATTTTGTTTACTAAATGCTCCATTATTTTATAGATAGCGCCAATATTAGTCACTTCAAACACACATACCTGCCACAGCAACTAATGCATCTCTTGGGGTTGTTTTTTACACTTTTCTTACTTTACTTAAATAATCCCTTCAGCTCAAGATCTGCATGAAATTGGGATATAATACTTTGAGGCACTTCAACCCAGATATTGGAAATTCATAATTGATGTGAATAAATGTGATTTCCATATCAATGACATTCGCATAACTTTAACATTAGATTCACAGCAGTTACTAAAGGCTTGTCTGGTTGTTTGTCATGCGGTAATAAAGGCAAAAGGGAGGTGCTGGTTTTAATGAAGTGGGTACTCTGAGTCAAATGCTTTGAAGTACTTTTTCCAAGGATTGAAAGCAGAGACATTCACCACTAGACTACTCTTGAGTCATTTGAATCAAGCTGATGACAATTAATGTCTCTCTGTGATGCCTAATGGGTTAATAAAAAAATCTTGGGTAGGTTTGTCTTTTAGATAATATTACAGCTGAATGTCAATTAAAAATGGCTTTTGAAATTGTATTCATACCACAGGCTTTGTGTTTCAGTCAGATTACAAAGAGTCTGTGTCATAAAGTTGCATAACGTGCACAAATTTGAAAAGGGAAATTAAGGGAGATTTGAATGAATGTGGCCACAATGCAGCAAATTTCTTATGGTTAATTGTTAAATGTTTTAACATTACAGCTGTTTAATGTTGTGCATCTGTTTTTACATGCTTGGAACGGCACTAATAATAACAGCCAGCTGTTTATGCAAGAAGCCGACTCCTCTTGCACACTCAGAAGATCCTTTCAAAAACACAGGTGGCGTCTGAATATGAATGTTTGGTTATTTGCCCTGTTACAATTCTCATCATGAGCTACATTATTCAAATGAATGAAACAGCTTCTAATGTGAGGATTCAGCAGTCCTGTGTTTCAAAGCGATAAGCTTTCCTCAAATGAAGGATAAATAAATAAAAAAGCTTGTTAAAATTGTACACCAAGTGACAGCATTTTGGCAGGACTGGCTAAATGTGCTATATTGCTCAGCTAGCACATTAAAAGATAAAGGGTTGTGATATTCAGCAGAGACTTGCCTGGCCCTGGTTTTTAATAAGGCCTGACTATGAGCTGCAGAGATCTGTAGCGCTGTGCATTTCCACAGGGACTGTGTTGTGTATCGACCTCATGTACGGGCTCTCTATTCACCCATGATCGAGTCCTGCTTCCCGTTTCTTTCTTTTACCTACTCACTAACTATGAAACACTTCATGCATGGTTGGATCAATTTCTATGATGTAGCAAGTTATTTACTTAAATTAGAGAATGAAAGAGGGTCTTTAAAACATACTCTCAAATGATCCAAGCATTGTTTGCCTAGCAAAGGCGATTTGTTGTATTTGCAAATGTAGTATTCTTGTTTAGTATTTGCACTTGGAATATTGGATCTGTGCTATTTTCATATTCATAGTACAATCCATAGGCATGGGATTTATTTTTTAAATTTACATCAGGCTTCCCTGGTGTTTTGTTATTAACAAGAAATCCAACATTTCACCATTATTAAGGAAGAGTCATGAGTGATTTCTCTCATTAAGCAGAGTTTGCAGTGAATGGTTTGTGCAGTGTCCGCTGATATCAGTGTTGTTGGCTTTGCTCATCAAAGGCAAATTTAAACCTATAACATTCCAGTTTGTTCTTCATTACTTACTGACAAAGGCTTACCATTGGGCTGCCTTCTGATAGATAAAATGTACAGTACTGTATGTTTTATTTCATAATGATAAAACTGACGAGGAATGTCATTGGTCTCATATCTTAATCTCTTTTTTTCCTCTTTTTAGAAAATTCAAATTAGTACTAGTATTTGTCAGATTTGAAATTACCCTGGAGTTTTAAATGCTACATAGTACAGTAAGTAAAAGCATTTCTCGATAAACAGAACCCATATAAGTAGATTACACAAAATATTACATCTGGTTATATTAGTGTAATATTCTATGCTTATAAATAATAAAAGGTACATGGACCATTGCTGTGTGGTCTGAAGACCACCTTAACTGACTCATGATCAAAATCAGGGGCCAGATTCATAAAACTCATTGAAACTATCTGGTCAAAATGTGCATAACAATCCTTTTCACTAGATTTTCTGCTTGCAAAACTGTATGCAAATGTATCTTTTGATAATTTCAATTTTTGCGACACCATATGTACATCCACAAGCCTGATTTTTTTATTCTTAAGTTTAGTCATGACCAGGTACAAAAATGGTATTAATTAATCATTGCCAAATAAAAAAATCACACAAACTACAAATACATAGGCTAATCGTGACAAAGAACCAGTTGTTTGGAGGTAGTTCAATTCTACTGATGAACTCAAAATATTCTTAAAGAAATAGCTCCATTCAGCGCAAAAAAACATTAGAGTTCCAATTCCAGGTGTGAGGGTTGACTTATAAATCATACAGTTTTACTACTGGCAACCTGCGGGGTGTACCCCATCTTTAACATGATACCAGCTGGGGGAGGCTCCAGCCCCCCACCATGGTCTTGCATTGGAATAAGCAGGTATGGACAATGAATGGATGGACATTTCTAACCTCCAGTGCTGACTTTGCAGGAAGCCATGGCAGAATTATGTCTCATTTACTTTCAGGAACAAGTGGTTGGCTAGAGTGTGTTCACTGATTGTTGCAGGAATAATGCCCTCAAAAATGGGACTGGACACTTTTATCTTCTGAGGCTGAGAGTCAGTTTAACAATGGGTGCAATTTTGTGCAGCTGAGAAAAAAGATACAGTATACCTGTTTTTGTCTTTGAAAAGTTTTCGTCTGGTTTGTTGATAAGAAGGTCTTTATGAATGGGCCATTGCAAAAGAAAATCATTTCTCAATTTACCTTCCTACTTGAATAAAGGTTAAACAGAATATATAGATACATTTTATAGAATTTCACAATGTGAATATCTGCCTCTGTTTCAGTGATTATCATCATAGATAATGTGTACCTTGGCCACTCTTTTTCCCTTTTTTTTCTTTTTGAACTTTTTGGGCAATAGCATAAGTATGATAACTTTAAAGGGGTTGTTGACGTAACCATTGTATTTTGGGAATTTGCCCCAGTGTTTTCAGTCACTTTGCCCCACCAGTACGGCAGCTAGCAGCTTTGCCAGGTATCAAGGTGACCAAATGACTGTGCTAATTTATTCCACCAAGAGCAACTTTACCTTGGCAAGGAGTTTTATAATTTTCCACATTTATTACATCTAATACTTAGGTAATAATATCTCTTACGTTGAAATAAAAAGTGATGAAGTGAATGCACCTTCTGGAACGTGTTGTGTTGTTAGTAGTCACTTTTAATTGGTCACTATTGTCTGCGTGTGAATCCGGTACTTCCACTATGTCTTTGATTTTCTCTTTAGCTCCACTTTGGGGTCTGTTTTGTTGCAATTTCAAGGACAATTCTCACCATTTGAAACTGAAGAGTAGCTTCCCCACACCTTTTATTGTTTCGTTATGACTTCTGCTAGAGCTTCTGCTCTTTGACCCTGCTGCCACTGCTGGAAGTTTGTGCCTGCGTAGATCGATATAAGGTGCGATGAAAGCTGCACTTCATAGCCACTAGAAGTGTGGACAGCAGAAGTGCTGTCTAAATGGAAAGTGATGGATTTAGGATGGGAAGAGCACAGGGACTTTTTAAAGGCCAGACTCTGTCTTTTGCACAGTGTCTCTCATCTGGATCATCTTTGGTCCGTGTGACCTGAGTCCCAGATGGTTGGCCCTTCACCATTTATCATTTTTGCAGCTTATTTCTTATTTTATGTTTTGGAACTGTACTTACATTTGATATGCCTCTTAACATAAGAAAAATGCATTTTCTTGCTATTAAAGTTATTTAACGCAAACATGAAGCATACTGTAAAAAAAGAATAGAAATGTAACAAAGCGGATGAGTAGAATTAATGACATAATTGGGGATATGATTACCTGATCACACCATTAACTAATTTGCCAACATTTTGTTGTCTTTTCTTAATTAAGTTTAAGTGGGATTTGTCACACTTTAGGTTTAAAATTTCAAACTGACATCATAACCTGGATTGCTTCTCTTGGGGTAGGTTGATGCCCCAAGTGAAAGAATTTCAAGTGCCTTTTCATCTTTTTCAACCCCTGGTGTGTTACAAGCCTTTTTGCTTCCCAAATTACTATTCTCTCTTTTTTCAAGCCTCAGCAAAAGAGGAATTGATTTGGACCTTAAGAAATCATTTGGTGTAGGGAATTTGTTTGAATGTCCTAGGAAAGGGCAGGATGTAAGTGGTTGTTTGCGTCTCTATCACAAAGATCAAGCTTAGATTTTGACATCTTCTTTCTCCTATTCAGCTGACCCTCTGCGGCATGGACACCACATTGGTCCCCAATCCCCATTCTGTATGTCAATGGCATCACGATATTGGTCCTGGCAAGTTATTCATTTTCAGTACTTCTTAATGGAGGGTAGACGCCTGAAATTGGAATTGTTTTTCAAAGCAAGGATGATTAACTGTTTTTTTTTTGTTTGTTTTTATTTAAAAGGCACTTGTCAGTCATACTATCATATATGATATTCTTATCGTTAGGCAATACAAAATCCAATCAGCTGAAAAATTTACAATAGTTTTATATTTAATCCCATTTTATCCCAACCTTTAACTTGTGCTGTACATCTAATTAGCTCTCCTGCCCCAACCAAGCAGATGCTTTGAAGTCTCTAAGTTTACCCTGTCTTGTGTTTCGATATTTGGACAAGATCAGGAAAAATTCAGAATTTCTCCAATTCAGTTTTATCAACGCTTGGTTTTAGTTATCCCAATGTGTGGGTTTACAGTATGCATGTGCATTTACTGCACAAAGCCATGAGCTGCTCTGCAGCCAAGTGCAGCTGTTTTGTTGTTTTGGTATTTGTTTGACTATTGCACAGCTGATCTACTAAAAATCATAAAAAATTATTTTGTTTGTTTAAGACAAATAGGATAGCTGGCAATTCAAGGCTAGAGTTATGCATTAAGGATCAGTTAGAAAAAATGGACTTAATGAACTAGTGAAACAGATATTGGGAGACATCCACTATGACAGTAAATAATTGCAGTGCAAATCAGTTTTTCCATGCATGTTATGAAACTATCTTTTCGCAAGCTCCCAGTGGAGTGTGGACTTGTAAGCAAAGCTGGTGAAGAAGGAATAAATATTCTGTTGGACATTTCAAAACACAGATTATCACAACCACAGAGTCATATGGTGTGAAATTGCTGAATAGGATAGTGTAAATGATGCAGCAACTTAATCTTTTTCACTTACCATAAAATCATGAAACACCCCCCTTCTTCTCCTTTCCACTCTCTGAAAATCAAATGTTTCCGGTTGCTTTGGATGATAAAAGTGCTCTATTCTTTGAAGAAATATCAAGCAACCAACATGCAACCGTATTCAGATTTTAAAACTCATTGCAACCTTTGTCTTGTCACTGTCTCTGTTCTCTTAGGACAGAAATCAATAAAGAAGTCAAACAAGTTGCTTTTTAGCCATACTTAG
>JAPMNP010625611.1:0-18278 GCA_029874935.1 Atherina boyeri
TTTAAGAAAAGACAAATTTAAGAAAAGACAAAAGGCAGCAGTAGCCATCCATGTACACGGTTTACATGTTTACCTGTTAACCACAATTTAATTTAACCTTTATTTCACCAGGCAAAACATTAACAACAAATTCTTAAATTCTGTCACAATGTGCCAGCAGCCTTGGTGTGTAGTGATGTTTATCTTGGCAATGAAGTTCCCAGTATTTATATCAATAGATGCTTCTTAAAATGAGGTATGTCCCAATAGAGCAGTTCCAGTCCTTGTGTGCCACTGTCCTGCAGGTTTTAAGTGATATCCTGCCCCAACACACCTGATCCACATTAAATGGAACCCTTACAGCTTGTTGTAGAGTTCTGCACAAGCCCTCTAACAACAATAAATTGAGTCAGGTGTGTTAAAGCAGGAAAACATCTCAAACCTGCAGGACTGTGAACTAATGTAAACGGAGCAAGTTTATTGAAAGTTACAGAACCATTATTTTTAACAGAAATAACCATGTAAACAACAGTATTAAACTCAGTATTTTTTTGCAAAAAGCTTAACAAAGTGCAACATGAGTTTCAGTGATAATCGCACAACATAGTATTAATGAAATTACGAGTATATTATTTTTTCTAGACGATCTCATACCACATAGTTATACACTTTCACTTCAGCATTGCTAAACTAAGTGTTGAATAAATCATAACTTAAACCTTAAATCTTGAAATTAGAACATGATACTGAATGCAGCAGGCCTGAGCTGATAGCATCAGATTAACTCAAACATACTCTCGTTACCTGTCTCACATTATCCCTTGCTCTTTTACTTACTGTAGTTTCATGTTTGTTTGTTTTATTTAGTTTTTTTTACTTCAGCGAGGAAAACAAGTGTTTTATCAATGAAGACTATCCACATTCACATTCTAACTAGCAACATACTAATTACCATAAATTGCTGTCAGGTTGATGCAAACAACAAACGGGAACTGATCTAATACTTGAGATACAATCAAAGTACTGTAGTCAAAAATTAGATGTTAGGAATTTTGTGATCAGCAGCTGGTGCCAATATGTTATTGCAAAATAGGCGTCATAAATGGATAGAACTAATTGAAAATTATTCAAATATGACTGTTGAATAGTCTGAACCAGGAAACTATGTAATAACCATTACAAGCTTAGTTACAGTTGTGAGAAAAGTGTACAGCAAAGAAAGCCATTGAAAAATTAGGATTTTTGCCTCCATAAAACAGAATAAGATGCAAAAAAATGTGTCACCGTCTTCAATTAATGCTTTAGATGATAGTAGCATAGTGGTGACAGATTGCCTGGATTTATCTCCGCTGGGAGGCATCTCCTCTCTGCCATGCCGGCTGGTTGCTTGCCAACTTCAATGAGACTTGACAGATATCAAAGCAGCAATTGTTGCTTTTCTCTGATGCTCTGTAATTTTCTTACAAATGCAAAGTGATGTGTCATCTTTGGTTAAATGGTTTCAACTTTTCACATTCTATCTCTGTGCCTTAACAGCTCTGAGTCACTCAGTTTCACACAAACTAAAAATCCACATGTTCTCTGTCTGTTTGGACAGATCCACACATCAAGGTGTGCGGGAAGAGGGAGAACGTGAGAGAAGCCAAAGACCGAATCATGTCCGTCCTTGACACAAAGGTACAGTTAACACCTTTATTACAGTGAAGATTCCAGAGTGTATGCTTCAAACGCATATGTTTGATTTTCTATCAGTGTATTTATTGTTTCAATTGTTCAATTTGAACAAATATATTTAAACTCAGTCAAATTGACATTTGCACATAGAAGCGTCTATGCATCACATCTCCAGCTTAGAAAGATGATCGAATCCAAAGCTTGTATTTCAGTGTGTGCATCCAGGATTCATTGCCATGGCAACACAAAAAATCACCTACCTGGACAACTGCACTGTAGCACCCCCTGGGGGAAGGAAACTATACATACATTTTAAGGTGCTGCATACGGAGGAGCAACAGATGATTTGCTTAGTTTGTGTCACAAGTCAGCTCTTTTAGATGCAAACAGAAGTGATTTGATAGTTAGATTTTTTTTTTCAAAATCCTGCATTTTTTTATCCATTTTTTGTGCTCTGAATAGTTGTGGCATGTAAAAGTGTGTTTGAAAAAAAAAATAAAGGAGAGAGAAATGATGAGGTGGAGTTCTTTTTATTAGGGACTAATGTGGATGTTGCAAAACCCCTCAGTAAAGTAAAATTATTTATATTTAGATTTTTTACTTATGTATATTACTATACTGTAGCCTACTTATGCTGTTGTAACTATGCAGTTTCCCCACTAAAGGACTAACAAAGATTTTTCTTATTTCTTATAAATTGCAATGATTATATATATAATGAATGAATACTTTTGAAGTTGTATGCTTGCTTCACTTCCCACAGTATTACAGTAGAATCCATCCCTGTCTTTTTCTATGCTCATTAGAGTAACAGGGTGACACTGAAGATGGACGTCTCCCACACAGAGCACTCCCATGTTATTGGAAAAGGTGGCAACAACATCAAGCGGGTGATGGAGGAGACGGGATGCCACATCCATTTCCCAGACTCTAACAGAAACAACCAGGCAGAGAAAAGCAACCAGGTTTGGGCCTTGTTATATTTTTTTCTTCAATCTCTTGGGGTGCAGCATTGCCCCAATTATGCTTTAAGTGTAAGTTGTTTGCAGGATACTTCCTCCATTTTTTCTATTGTCACTCTACAGATAATTACCTTTTGTAGTTGGTTGCTTAGCTGAGCTGTGTATGCAGCCTTTTCAGTTGACTTAATAACTGTCACACAGTCTGAGCTTGGAGGACTTGATCTGTATGGATGTTTTTTTGGCTAAAACAAAAGAGGTTTGTATGTTTTAGCTGGACTTTGCCGTAGGATCCTGCTGTAATTGTTATTAATGTGTAGTTTAAAGTGTTTGGGGAAACATGCTGCCAGGTGTTGGTATTCGTACCTGTTTTAAAGTACTGACTAGTTGATCTATTTTTATGTTTCTGCTGACTTCTACATTGTCTCTTTTGATTGTGCAAAGACTTGTTTGAATATTCTGCATCGTCAAGTTTGACAACACACTTCATCTCCTGGACTGTTCTGTTCTCTCCAGTTTCACTCTTGATGATGCAAGTCTATGCTGATAAAGAGCAAGAGCATCCATGTAGGCCCAAAAGTTTTTTTTCTTTGGTTTTGAAAGCTTTCAGACTACAACACACCATTTGAGACGCAGACCATATTGAGAAGTGCATGACGTTGATGAGCAAATTAGATTGGCATAAAAAATTTCACTGCAGCTTACATTGTTACTCTCTCTGGAGCTCTTGGAGCAGTATTCAAGGCTTTACAGTAGTTTTCATGTTGAAATGTTTGATTGCTGCAATAAGCTGCTCAGCAAGGTGTGTTTTCATGTAACAAGTTCAGAGATGAACCATGTTGCCCTGTATCTGTTTAATAGTTTATTTATGAACACAAAACCACCAATAATATTTTCTTTATTGGTTAGCAGTTCTCTATGAAAGGTTAAAATGATTACAGGAGGTTATAAATGACCTCTTTAATTACAGATATGATTAGATTATACCGATTATGACGATTGCTTTTTAACAGTACCTGCAAACATGTTACTAAGGGATGAAGTTTTTCTGTTTGATTTTTTTCTTTGTATATGCAACTGTATGTGAAGTATCTGAGCCAATATTCAGCTTTCATTATGTTGAGACTGGTTAACTCATATGCATGTTGTTTTATTGTTAACAGGTGTCCATCGCGGGGCAGCCAGGAGGGGTGGAGGCAGCTCGTGTAAAAATAAGGGTAAGTTGGAACATGGCCACTTTTGCCTAAAAGGGATACTCCACCCAGAATTTGGAGTAGCAGAACCTCATTCCTTGAGGACATGAAGGGTTGTACTTTTGGACCTCATGAAAGGAAAGAAAAAAGTTTATAAAGAATATAATCTAATCATATTTTTCTAACTATATGAGTCATTTTGCCTCAGCTTATACATACAAGTGTGTTGAGCTCCTGAGATTGGTTTTACATTTTGCAGTGTGCTCATTCTTAAGTAAGTGGTACAAGGTGAGTTTACATTTGCCTTCAGCACTTTTTTTGCTCTGCCCTGAGATCAGTTACATCAAACTTCAGTTAAACAGGAATCTGACAATGTTCAGTTTGGTTGGTCCTTTGTAGTATTCTGTGGTGGTAAATTGGTCAATATATTGACTTAAGTGTCATATCCACAAATGGTCCATAGCTACAAGTACCTTGAACTTCACATTTCCATGGACTTTAAGTGGCGCATAAACACCTCCATTATAGTGTAGAAGGCCAACCAACGGCTTTATTTCCTTTGGAAACTGAAGCAGGACTGCCTCAACACTTCAATGTTGGCAGATTTCTACAGATGTGTGGTGGAGAGAGTACACGCTCTCACTCCATCACCACCTGGTATGGGAACCGTTCCACCGCCAACAAGAAGGCTCATTTCAATCTAGCACTGCATTATTTGTTAGTATTTATTAAGTTTTACTGTTGTTATTCTAATATGGGACTAATTTTATTGGAAATGTACGATGTACATTGCTGGATTTACTTCATGTATATACATGTAATGACTTTGACCTTGAACTAAAGAACACAGAGGTTCTTCACAGGTACTTCCCATATTTGTTAAAATTCACCTCACAAATTTGAGACCACCTGCAGCCTTAGAATACCCTGGCTGATTGACCCTTTCCCCTTTGTTAGTCTGAACTCCTGGAGTAGATGTCTCAGGAAAGGGGGCACTGAGACTACTGAAACCTGTAAAACCATAACATTCTGGTATTTGTTAGTTATTGAAAAAATACTGAAGCATGCAAGAGTTAATTTGGTATAGTGATATGGTAAAGGAATGGAGTAAACTTCAGATGACTGAGAGGCCTATAAATATAACTGAAGCCTTTTACTGATCTGGCCAATGATAAACCACCATTGTGATGGCAGTGAGAAATGAGAAGGATTTTATATCTAAACTAGCTCCCCACCCTATCAGCTGTAAGATCATCTGGACATTAGCATGCCAAGGCTGAGTGCTCTCTGTGTGAGACTGATTGGTCAGCTGGTCTCCACATCTCTGAGATCCCATCAGCTAGCAACACAAAGTTGATTATTTCTGTGATATGCATTAACAAGGTCACTCAAAAACTACTCTCAGAAGTCCTGCAGGTTATTTCCACACATTGTCCAGTGGCAGCTGTTGGTTGAAATGGAGTATAAAATATATTGTTGTAAGGTCATGGCATATATAGATGAATATTTCAGGTGAATTTTGGGGTAACAGATTTCAGTAATGTACTTTTTTTAAGAATAGTATTTATGTTGCCAAGATACCTCGTGTTTTTAATTGGCTTCTCGTTATCTATGGGTATAAGTCTCTGACAGTATGACCTCTGACTTCTTGCCACCAGCTCTGATAATGTAGTGATGTGACGTGATAATTGGGTGTCAAAGATAATCCGGGTGGTCATTTTACTAAAGTGGAGCACAGCTTCTGCAACACAAGACATTGTCCAAAATGGCTGCAATTCACCCTGGTGACAGATGCAGGACCACATCCAGTGGAATTTATCCTTTGGACCCGGCTGGTTTGACCACAGAAATGTGAGCATAGCTTTATATGCCTGCTCCATTCGCCTTAACATTGTAATGCTCAGATGAGCCTGTAGTTTATGCTGTGTGATGCTGAGTTAGACACAAGCAGTCTTCTTCTTTCTTAACAGTTCTGTACAGCACTTGTCACTTAATCAGTAGCTCCTGTAAGATCATAACCTCTATGGCTTCTTATTAGTCAGGATTTGTGTCCCATTTCTTGTGCTATAGGTGTATTCATTTATTTTACATGCGTGACAACAATTGATAAACAGAGAAACCATCAAACTCTAACTTCCCTACCTAATCTTTCAGTGAAAGGGAGGGGATTGTGCACTCCAGGCATAGTTTCAACACTTTCTCTAAGCCACAAGCACCATTCCTAACTTATTCCCAGACCACTTCCTAAGACCAGTTGGAAAATACATGCATGAGCCTCAGCCCGCTTGGAAAGCCCATCTCCAACCCATTTACTAGCCTCTTCTCCATCTTCAGTTTAGGTTTGACTTCAAGCCCATCCTCCAACTTCAGTGGGTAGAGGGCTGCTCCACTCTTTTCAAGCCATTACATCTTTGAACTTCTGCTGTGTTTCAACACCGCAGCAGTTGTCTACGGCGAACATGCTCCTCCACTGTGACCCGACCAAAAACAACAAGGCTGTGTTTACTTGTGAGAATGGCTGAGTGAGTGAAATGTGTGCTTGAGAGAATGAAAGAAAGAAAAGGTCGTGCTGGATTTTTGTGCAGTGTGTGTTGGCAGATGTTGGCATGCACAGACGCACCTACCTCTTCGTGCTTAATGAGTGTTTTCATATGCAACAAAGCACAGCCCAGTTCATCCACTTTTTTAATGGTTAAAAAAAGGATAAAATCAGACAAGCATCTGTGTTGGACAAGGCGCTTTTAACCATGAGCTGCAGAGAACCACACAAATATGCCGCTTTCAAAGAAAACTGGATGGCTCTTAATTACACTGCACATGATTGTTCTCCAACTTTGGTCTTTGGAGCCTCGGTCCAACATGTTAGATTTTTATTTGACTCAGTTTATCTGGCTCAAAATTAATGGGTCCCTTTCATTGGAATAATTTTAGTTTTCCATTTGTAGCATCTTCAACATTTTCAAAGGAATACACAGAACCGTCCTTGTTTGTATCTCAGTAGCACACACTCAGAAGATCTAATAAGTCAGAAATTTCTTTGATGGCAAAAATCTAATGTCTACTCATGAAATCATGTAACACACATCCAAATGGACTACAATTCCTGTACATGCCATTGTTCAAAGAATGTACCCTTTTAGGGGACCTGATATCTATGCCAATTCATACAGGGGGTGCAGCTTGTAATATATTTTCTTCCACTCCTGTTCACATTGACTCACTGTACCATCAAGTGGCACAAAGTGGTATTGCAAATAACTGGTCTATAAAATCCAGCTCTTATCAAAACAATATATTTAAAACTAGATTTAGATGCTTGTTGACAAGTTGTCAGTTTAATTGTTTGAGAAAGTTTTTATTTTTTTTTGTTTATTTTTTTTGGGTGAGCAAACTTACTACAAACTACACTTCTCCAACTCCACTAGGTCCATTATTTTATGTGTTTAAATGTTTCTGAGCCCATGTGGGGAAAAAATAAAAGATGATCTTATGGTGATTTGTTTTCTAGTTTTATGTGTATTTCCAGTAACAATATTGCTGATATGTCTAAATACATGGCCCTATATGAACCATCCATTAACAACTTGTTGCCAGGTGTATTGTACCTAGATGTCACTACTAATTTTTGAAAATTCAGCATTAAGTCTGTACAAGGAGATGGTTATTTAGATCTGTATAAAGCAAGCTCTAGCCAAATATGAAACAAAAATACCCACCAGTACCCTTGAAGCTCATCATAAACCTGTGAAGCATTTGCAACTGTCAACTACCTTATGAGCAGAACTGTAGATGTGGGATGAACTGAGATTTATATTGCAAGAGAATGGAGAGTTTATATCAGTGTCTGAACCCCATCTTCCTTATTCTACTGTTTTCTGGGTGGCCATTGGACCACATCCTCTGTTTCTCTTAAAAAACAGCTGTTGTTGGGGTCAAGTGTTCTGTCATAGCTGCATTTTTAATGCAGGTAATGTACCTTTAACACTCAGATATTGTACCACTGAGCTTACAAGGTCTACTGTATTTTTAAACTCAACTTGGGTGGAGATCTGTTTAATTCTGTAAGAGCTCAGTTGTTCAGATGATGGATTCTTGGGGGGGATTTCCAGCAGCAAGAAGAGGTGGAGCTGACGGGCAGGTGATGAAAGGACTGGCCAGTTGCTTTACCTCAAAGATATTTTCATTTTTCTTCATCTCTTCGCTTCACTGTATGTCAGGAGGGCTGAGGCCTATAAGTGACACTTTCTGATTGAATACACTTGAAATGCCATTTGCCAGGTAGACTTGATGAAAAAAAGCTGAAGTCAGCTCTGCCATAAAAATCAGTCTATTCTTCATTCAGAGCCTGACTCCTGCCGCTGTCTGTCCTCTCTTCCATTTCCCTCCACGCTGACCTAAATTTCTCAAGCTTTCAGAGAGCGAGTTCTGAAACGTGATATAAATGTAAGGCCAAACGCATATGGGACTGATCAAGGATGCATTTCTTTGGTCAGAGCAATTCATACTGTTTGCCCTTCACTGGCAGCCAAAACCATAGTGGCGTTCTACCCAAGAGTCACTGTTTGGATAGCTCTGTGCACGCGCATTTATTTGTGAGCGTGTATGTGTTCGTCCCCCTCAGTTTGCCTGCATATGGATGTGTGCCTGTGTGATTTCTCTCCCATGCATGCATAAGCATGAGTATGCATGAGGCGAAGCTTTCCTGTCAGCATGCATTTGGTTTGAATGACAGCTTTAATACGAATAACAAGAGCTGATGTCTGTTGTTTGTCCTGTGATTTTTATTCAGAGACTTGAAATCATTTTGGGAGAATGAATGGAGCAAAGACCACTGATGTTTCTGAAACAACTATGTTGCCATAATGGACTTATCTCCACTATTTTCCATTGTCTGCTTTTGCAGACATCTGAGACACTGTGAAAAGTCTGTAGAATTATCACAGTTCACTCTGGCAGACGGCTGTCTATCTTATTGCTTTACCTTCTCTGAGTTTATATGACCTGACAGATTTACTTGCCAGGTTTGCCAGGTTTTGCTAAAGGAAGGGGGTGTTATGTCCAAGTGTCAGCTCTCATAAGTCTCCTTCGGTAAAGAAATCACCCTTTTCCCTCTGTTTTTGTACTTAATACTCAAATAATCGTCATCACTCTGAATGGCAACACACTGTGGTACACAATCTAATACTGTCTTTAAATTGTGTTAGCAAAATCTTGTTACATATATTTTAGTTTTCTTGCAGCAGTAGTAACAGCGTGATAAGTCATCCAATAATGCATAACCACAGGATTTCAGCTGCCATCAATATTTTTCAATATTCACAAATTCAAAGAAGAATGTATGTTTTCACTCACGTAGATTAATCACTCTTATTGCTCCTCTTGATGACCCTCCATATTACAGGAGCTGCTACCTCTTGTGCTGTCTTTTGAGCTTCCGGCCATCATGCAGTCTGACCCCAGCTCCCCCACCGTGCAGCACATCTCGCAGACCTACAACCTCACAGTTTCCTTCAAGCCCCCAACACGACTCTACAGAGCCACTGGCGTTGTTCGTGGCTCACAGAATAATGCCAATGCAGTGAAGGTGAGGGGAGAATTACAGTATGGTTGGTGGTGTTTTGCGTATGTGTGTGTTGGATGATTATTTTCCCAGAGCCCAAGGTCTTTCATTTGACATTCTTTTCATAATTCAAAACAGGAACAAATAGAATTGGAAAACATTGAAATCCTGGTAAATTTTTAATTTACAGCCTTGCACAATACGACATTTGGCTGGTTTGCTTGAGAAGAATCATTCCCTTTTGTTTATTAGTTTGTACTGATATAGATCTGAAACTATCCCAGATATTTTCTCACATTTTAATCGTAATGATATAATGAATTCTGCTTCATAGATCTGGTTCCTGCTACGCTTGCAGTGGAAATGGGAAACAACAGAAGAGAAGGATGTAAATATGCAAATTAAAGGCAGGGTCAATGATGGTTTTTCTAGAGCACTTTTTACAGTATTGATTTAAGTCCTCTTCAACACCCGATTGTAACCAATTAATTAGATGCTCTATCACAAAAATAAAGAAATAAAAAAATTAGTCACCTGGTGAGCGTACAGGACTAGAAAAACTCCATCCAATCATTTCACAGTTCCGTCTAAATGGTGATATGTCAATCAAAAACAGTTTGTATCGGTCCCTCCCCCTCACCCAGATGCGTCCAAGCATTGCACGTTCTTGTACTCTGGAGGCGTGTTTTCGGGGGGAAGTCTGAAGAAAGGGGTTTGGACTTCTGAGTTTTTTTTCTAAATTTAGCTTGGTCAAGCCGTTTTTTCCAGAAACCTGGACCCTACCTTTAAGTCAAAATTCAGTGCCAGTTTCTGGGAAGGAGCAAGTTTTTACGGTTGAGTAGATTCAGGATGCAAGAGAAAAGCTGAAGAGAAAAGTCCAACATTAGTTAGTACAGATGATGAGGAAGAAACAAACTTGCATCTTGTTGTGTAATATCCTCAGGGCAGGTCAGGAGTTGAAGAGATTAAATTTATCCAGGAACTGGACTTGTACAATTGCAAGTTAATTTCAGACTGTTGGGGAAGCAATGCACCAAGATTCACTAAAATTAGAAACAACTTCAGGCAGTAAAGTCTACTTTTAGTAAACTTTTCCCTTTTAACATGTGGTGCAATAGTGGAAATACCATGCAGCCATTGTGCCAGTGTATCCTGCAAAAAAATATTGAAATACTAACTGAACTATGTAAGTCACTATTGCAACATTCAATTTTTACAATGCAGCATTATAAGGCAAGCCACAGATTTGCCCCACCAACTTCCCCAAAAAAGGCTTGCAGGGCTACAAATGAAGGCCCACCAACACTGTCGGTGTCCCTCACTTTTCTCGTATAAACCACCTCATAACTTTCAGCAACACAGGAGCATAAAAGTGCTGAATGATGCTTGGTGTTCTGCTCTCCACTAGAAAGAAAACACTGTCCCACTATTGTACCAGCAATACCACAAATCTCCTTGGAGTTAAACCTTTAGTCTGAAGGTCTCTAAGCTTCAACTGTGTTTCCACAATATGGAGCTAATTTCAGTTTGTCAGCTATTGCACTTTGACTATGTATATTTGAAATTCATAATAATTCATAATTCATGCTTGTACATTTCTGTTTGTATTAGCATGTTGAGGAGCATCATAATTTTAAAGTGCAGGAAATGTATGCATGTGCAAAAAGCACTGGCCCGGAGAATGTGGTAGGTCTGAGAGGTCTGTCAGGACTGGGAAATGTGCCAGATGAAGGCTCGAGGATCACAGCCTTGTGTTGTGTAGTTGTGCGAGACCCTTGAAACACCTTTGAACATTGCCAAAACCATTGTGGGTTGTTGTCTTATGCTGGCCAGAGTATGTGGATTCCTGTAGCAAATGACTTGCTTTACTAGGTCAAGTGATGGCTCGCAGAAGCACCAAGGAATGAGGCTACTCAACCCACCAGCAAACGCAGGGGAAAATACAACAGCTTCCATTAGGGACAAAACAAATACAATAAGAATGTTGAATGATACGTTTCTAATCTAGTCTGGATATTGTGTTAAGTTAATGTTTTAGCTTACTTTGGAAATTTAAGGGGGAGGGGGGACCAACCCCCAGTGACCATCCATAATCATAAAACAAAAAAGAAAAACACATGAACCAGCTTAAGGTATCTCAGTATTTACATAGTTTACTTTTTCTACTTACTTAATTACCACATTGATAATTTGTGTTTTCATTTACAGCAAAGACTATTTTATTTTTTTATATAGACCAAGGGTATTTGGTGTGAATCAGTAAATCAAGTTTCTGTTTTATCAGACTATGCATGAGAGTATAAGGTTCCATACAGTACATTAGCATGGTACAGAAATATCTCAGTCTTCATGAAGGTGATGAGGAGAACTGAAAACCTTTCCTACTCCATTCATGAGCAGCCTGTGCTCAGACAAACGCAGGGAGTTTAGTGGGATCCATTACGCATCCTTGATCCTGAGTACGAGTTATTACCTTCTGGTGGAAGGTACAGAGTTTTAGAATGCAAACTGAACAGTTTTTTAAATCAATTTGTTCCCATTACAATACAAATGGTGGATAGTTTTAAGTGGGATCTTTCTGGCCACACTGATTGTGCAATATCTCTCTTGAGGCTGTTTGAATTGTGCAAAAGCATCATGCTTTTATTCTTTCTTATTGTTTCTTCTCTGTTTTTTCCCACAAAATAATTAAAGTGGCTGTAAAGGCAGCTAACATAATGGCACTAGAGTCCAAAGCAAATTCCCTTACGCAGGACACTAAAGTGTATCATATCGTATTGTATCATATCATATTTTTGTATTGATATTGAGGATTTATCCATCATAAAGATCAGTTTTTTATGAAATCAAAGGTTTGGGAATAAAAGTGTTGACCTTTTGTTGTTACTCAAAGTACTGCCAAACCAAAATTAATGTAGGCATCACTGCCGAAAAGAGATGTTCGTTATTTGATTAAAATTACAATTAGTTATTCAGCTTTTCTTGTCTCAAATGTGAAGATTGTTACTTTAATAAATGTGTTGGGGTGATGAGCTTTTAGTCAAACGGAACAAGCATTTTGAAATTTCAAACATGCTCATTGTTTGAGTCTTTAACAAAAGATCAATTTAAATGTGGATACAAATAACACCAAGATTTATTTGAAATGGAAAACTGAGGACTAAACGCATAATATACCTTCAAGTCGTTATCATGATAATCTTGTCGATGTGGCTAAAAAAAGCTTTGTGACATTTTTCACATCTCTAAGATGAAAGTAAGTTCTTAGTGCTGTTCAAATGTTTATTATCTTTATACATTAATGCGATATAAACACCTTGTAATCTGTGTTTACACAGAGAGGCACTGCTCTGTTGTTGGAGCACCTTGCTGGCAGTCTGGCAAGCACCATCTCAGTCACCACCCACCTGGATATCGCACCACAACACCACCTTTTCATGAAGGGTCGCAATGGCAGCAACATCAAGCACATCACCCAGAGGACGGGAGCCCAGATCCACTTCCCCGACCCCAACAGTCCACAGAAAAAATCAACAGTCTACATTCAGGGCACCATTGAATCCGTCTGCCTCGCACGTCAGTACCTCATGGTATGTACCTTTTGTGTGTTCTCTTTATGGTCGTCCAGAGGTTGAGATCAATTGTTTTAATCTTAACTTTATTTTTACTGGTGAATAGCTGGTTTTGGTATTATATTCCTTACATATACAGTATGTTTCCATACACTGTGGTAAAGTGTAATGAATGCCACTGTCTCATTACCATCATTGTGGTGTGTGGGAATGATGCATGTTTTGTTTTTTTGTTGTTTTTTTAGATGAGGGTGGTGGTTGCAATGTAAACCATGATTGCCTGAGGGGGGCAGTTTTTGGGAGCAGTTTGTGGGGCTCTGCTCACACTGCTGAAATATCCATGTCGGAATATGTTTCTGATTCTAGGTTGACCAGTGTGGTCTATAACTACTACATACCTGCATGTAAGATGGACACACATTTGCATTTATTTAGCTCGAGGTCCACACATGCGATGTTCGGTCCACATACAGATTTTCCATTTCGGAGATAATGATAAGGGTTTGGCTCACATATAGACTAGATGGACAGGAATTCAAACCCTGTCTCTACTTGAGAAAATGCTCTGTTAGCATTAATGTGTTGGATCAAGGGTAGCACCTCGTATTTAAATCGTTTTTTGGTTAAAAATGCTCAATGGTCATTCTTGTCTTGTGGCCCATGACCACTGAGGTTACCCTAAATTACTTAGGAGTATAATCAGAAGACTGTTTCATATGTGTATAAGTAATAGCTGTTTAATCACTGTTGGCTTAAAGCAACTGCTGAGCTGGTATGTATAAAACCTCTCAGCTGTAAACAACTTTTGCTTTCTGTTTGGAGATCCATAATGTGGGGCAGTAATTCTGCAAGAGCTGCTTGTCTTTGTCTGCGGTCTCTCAGTTGGCCCCACAGACATTAAGCAAATGCCAGAGTTGTTGCAGTGGCTAAACATGACTTTCCCTTGGTTTTGAAATGGGACACACACACGAGAAGGGCTTTTTTCTCTCACTTTGTGGAGAAATTAAAAAGCATGATTGATGTCAGCTGATGTGTCCAGAGAAAGAAGAGAAATGTTTTACAGAGGAGTAGGTGAGTCTCTGAACGGGGGAGAGAGTGTGGATGTAAAGGAGGGGCAGAGGAGTCCTGCCCAGATGAGTGTACTGTGTGATTTGGCCTCTTCCAGCCAGACTGTAGATTACAGGTCCAATCTAAAGCCCTGTCAGACCTACCCCTGGCTTTATAGTGTGCTGCTAATTACACCCACTCACAATAGGAGTGCTGTCCAGTTCTCTGCCCAAAATATAGTTTCTGTGGTGCTTGTGGTGGTGATCATGCAAAATGGATTGCTCTTGGTGGAATTTCCCAAAGTCTGTGTGGGATGAATCCAGCCACAAATCTTGTATTTATTGGTATGGCGAACATATTGGTCTATAAATGGTATAGTATGGAAGAAAATGTAATACTCTGATGAAAAGGAGTGTATTATTTTAAGAATACAGATATGCTATAGTTTGCTTGCATGGTTTTATAAGGTATCAGTTTGCTTCTGACATCAGAAAGCTAGAGCTTGTTACAGATGTATTTTTATTTTGTTTGCTCTGCAGGGTTGCTTGCCTCTAGTTTTAATGTTTGACATCAAAGAAGACATTGAGGTGGAGCCCCAGTGCATCACGGCACTAATGGAGCAGCTGGATGTCTTCATTAGCATCAAACCGAAGCCAAAGCAGCCCAGCAAGGTATGACACCCGGCTTACGTCTGCAGCACGGAAAGCTTTAAAGGACTTTCAGCCTTTCTATGATCTGAACTTTTATCAATCCCTTTAGTTGTGGCTGACACTTGTGAGCACCTGTCTTCTCCAGTCTTTCATGTTCTTCTAAGTTTACATTCATGCAGTTGTAGTTTTCATTTTTAAAACAGTCATCATAATTAAAGCTTTTTAGCTTAATGCAAGCTCAGAGGACAGTTTTGCTGTGCTAAACCATTTCTAGAATAGCTATAGACTTCAAGCTATAATCATACAAGCTTGCTCAAATGATGTGGCGAAAAGGCATTGCCTATCCTCTTTCATTCATCCCTGGTAAAATAATAATATTCAATCAGTTTTCTATTCTGGACTAGCATTATACTATGTATTATACGCTTTCCCTGTGCTAGCATACTGAAAATGTCAATTTAACAGTTTTATTTGGTCTATCCATATGGAAAACAATATAAGGCAAGGCAGTACATACTTCTCCTTTTATAGTTGCCAGTTTACCAACTAGAATCATACAAATCAGGCATTTTCTGTGGAATTATAAATTGTGTGTTGAGGAGAAAAAGACTTGGACTTCTTCTTATGTATAATTTCCATTTGACAGATATAATGTGTATTTTAAGAAGCAATCTAAAGACCTTTTGTAGGATTTACACAATAAGATTCACCAGGTAAATTATATTTATCTTTGCAGAGCTCCTGTATTCTGTCATCCTGTAAGAATAATTTTACTAATATACAGCCAGATATTAATTAAATTACCGCTTTTGAATGTTGGATTCTTTACAGTTGTAATTAGCTGACTTGGTTTTTGGATGAAACAACATTGTTTTGGAATCTACTGTATAACCTTAATGCAAATAATATGCAAGTCATTTTTGTCATTTGTTGATAGTCTATCATTTTGAGATTTATCCTTGGCATTGGGCCACTATAGCTGACATACAGACATAAAATCCACTCAGATCAAGTAATGCAACTTGTAACATTAGTGCAATATTTATATGACACATGCTAGACTGCACAGTCTCTGATCCCCAATGTTTCCAGCATTTTCTTTTTCTTTTTTTAAGGATTTTTTTGGGCTCTAGTGGGCTTTATATGACAGTTGCTTTGACAGGAAAGGGATCAGAGAGCAGGGAATGACACGCAGCAAAGGGTCCCAGGCCGGAAGTCGAAACTGGACTGGCTGCAAGCAAGGAACTACAGTATAGCCTCCGCACATGGGGCGGGCGCCCAACCCACTGCGCAACACACCGCCCCGCCTCCTACATTTTTGATGCACAAAATTAATTGTATAATTTAGAATGAAACATATATTTAGTTTTAACCTTTAGAAAAACATCTGCTTCAGTTTAAATGTAGTGTCAGGCAGCAGCGGAGAGGTAAAAAAAACCACCAACCTCTTTTCCAATTCAAAATGACTCTCCATCAAATGACACAGCATGGCGTTGAAATAAATTATAGATTGCCATGTCACATTTCATCATTGTTTGATGGAACTGAAAAGTGAAAAAAACTGGAACCTGATGAAAACAGTGGAAAGAGTTGTGGTGAATAGATATCTGCCGCAGCAGGGAATCAGTCTGCTGTCTCCTCTGCACGCTGCCTGTCATGCACATTTCACCTGATGGATTGGAACACTTGTTTTTGTGCCTCACCCATCAAAAATAGAAAGTTACTGGCTTTAGAAGTCACTTAGAAGTTTGCTCATTTTCCTTTTTAGTAGATGTAACTCATATTAGTGCAAAATGTTACAATATTTTCTTTTAAGACAGTTACTTAATCTTTTAAAACAACATGGACCTGCTGTAAATTCAACATACCTTTTAACTTAAATCACGGCCTGTCTTTCAGCAACACTTAATATTGATATTTCAACTCTTAGCCAAGTTCTGACCGTCTCTTTGAGGTCCCCATGTCCCACCCTGACCCAGGGCTCGATGCCCAAACGAGGCAAGCCTGCAGGGACTGTTGCGGAGGTGCCAGTGTAAACACTGACCCAGCCCAGATCCACTTAAGAACCCTTCACTTAAACATTTTAATGAGGTGACAGCCATCACCCAGAAGGCCTGTCGAAGCGGATGCCATAGCCTGTGCGCTCCCGGCAGTTTGGCAGGACTCTAAAAGAAGTGCGTGTGTTTGTGTCGGAGAGTATGATCATGTCTGGAAACTGTTTTTCAAATGCTCAGAAAGTCAGAACATGATTGCTGTCCGCATTTGTTTTTAATTTAAGATTCATAAAGGGCAGGGTTTCCGGTGGTGTTGAAAATGTAGTTTTCTTTCATTAATTTAAAGTCTTTCACAGTTTCTTAGTTAACTGTGTTGTGCCTCCATAGTGTAAAAGTCAGAGTACTTACTATTTCCTAATATTCGCTTCTTTCATATCAGGGAGAAAGAAATGTACTGAATGTTATTAACTGATGAAGAAATGCTTTCTCTTGAATATTACTCCCATGTCTCCTTGTCTCTCCCACACTGGCTCAATGTTTATCCTTCTAATCTACCCTTAATTCTCTCTTCCTTCCTCCCATCTATGTTTGTCTCCCCCCTCAGCCTCCATTTCACTCCCCATTTCTGGTGCCAACATTCCCTGCCCTATCTGTCCCTCGCTTTTCCCTCTGCTTCCTCTTTCTCATGTCTTTTTCCATCTTCTCCTCTTTCCATAGCGTTCTTTCCCAGTTATTTCTTTGTCTATCCCAGTTGTTTTTTTTTCTCCATATCTGATCACTTATTCCCTTTCCCTCAATCTCTCCCAGTCAGTGATTGTTAAGAGCGTTGAGAGGAACGCGGTCAACATGTACGAAGCTCGAAAATTCCTTTTGGGCCTCGAGAGCAATGGAGTGTCTTCTTCCTCACCCTCTGTGGCACTGAATCCCACCACTAATGGTCCATCCCCGTCCCTCATCTGCCCCGTTGGCCTGGACATCCTGACCTCAGCTGGTCTGGGGCTGAGTAATCTTGGTAATGAAGCCATTACATTTTTTAAAGTTAAAGCTACTTCCACTAGTGTTCCATGAGTTTTTTTCATGTTGATGAAAAGATAAATCAGTTTAGAAAGATTTGATGCTATCTTTGTATTTTTACACAAAATTTTAAACATATGTGTGGAAGAAAAATTATCTTTATTGGCCATTATCATTCCAATCAGCACCAGTCACACATTCCAACGCATCCTCTCCTGATTTTCCTAAAACCTGCAGTCACCTAGTATCCTGAATCATAGTGTGTAGGTGATTTTCTTTTCTTTTTTATTTGTTTGTTTGTTTTGTCTTTGCACGCACAAATATCTACAAAGTCAACATAAATCACAGACAATGAGTCATATCATGACAGCTGCATGCCCTTTGCTGTAAGAGTTATTTGCAGAACTGATCTCACCATGACAATATGAATTTCAAGCCAAGAAGTTCCACATCTACAGATCTTTGATCAGCCAACCATCAGAAAACAACCTCAATGCAAACTTAGCTGCACTGCTTCAAATGACTCATAATCTTATGTATCAGATACTGATGAGTAGCCTAGCTGCAGCACTGACCTCAACTTAGAGTCACAGAGTTCAGCTTAGAGCAGATATACAGTGTTTGGATGTTTTGTCC